>CM024516.1:58508958-58687174 GCA_014182375.1 Eucalyptus virginea | reverse complement strand
AATCGATCACTGTTCCTGAACTAGAGATGTTGTAGATACACATATGAGAATGTTGAGTATGTGAATACCCGTGCTTTCCTCGGAACAAACAGAGTTGGAGAAATCCTTATGCCATTTTTGTTCGGTATAGGGACGTCGGACCGAACGTGGCATTTGTTGCTCGATTACGAAATAAAAAATTAGACCCAAAAGAACATAATCATCAATTTTGGGAGATTGTCATGGACATCGATGGAATATTTCGGGTCATCACTGGAGGTCAAAAGGGTGCTGAATTTGTAATACGAATAAATGAAAAAAATGAAAAGAATGCAACTTAAATTTTCGAAATTACTATGGGGTGAGTCCACGAGTCCGGGACACCTAGGTATCAAAACTTGGCACGAAAGGGACAATTAAGTGCTAAAAATTAGGAAAGTCAGAAAGTAATACTTAAATGCCAAAATTGGAGTAAAATTGATCGGGTTAAGTGCCAACGGTGAAAAAATCCGATCAAATGCGTGACGCGACGATTTTCGATGAGTCAGTGCCGCTAAATCGATTATATTTTGCATGCGACGTGGTGAGACGTAAAGAAAAGGGAAAAAAAGGAAATTACAATCTCTTAACTGAGAAATCGAGATAAATGATTTATACGAAATTTGATAAATTATACTAATATGCTCATCGATACTTACATTTAGCTATCAACTTTAAATTTTTGCAAATTTCGCAACATTTGTAATGCGAAACGCTTGGAACCATTCAATAATTTATGGACACGTGTGTAATTTCTACATAATTCTTTTAGACTTAAGCTATTCTTTTTAATTACTGAGCTCATGGATTCATATGTAAATTCCTCATATCGGGGTATTTTGTATTTTAAGCAGGTTTATTATAGGAAATTCCATGGAGATGGAGAGTAGATGATTTTGGTTTTGGTTTTGGAAGATTCAAACGAAAGAGACTAATAGCAGTTGTTGCTGCTAATTCTCGAACGTATCCACTCAATTTACGCCGGGCATTTTAATTTTTAGGTCCAGAAGAACCCAAGCCCGACGTGGACCCCACCTCGAGAATCCCAGATCGCCGTCCACTGGCAACAAACGCTTCGATCCGACGAACAGAAGCAGCGCGTCAAGGGCAAGGGGAAGTAAGCCCTCGCAGACCGAAGCACAAAGCGAAGAAGCTGAGCCCGTCGGGGCGATGATGCCGTCCCGCTGCCTCGGCGACGGATCACCGGTGGGTCTAACTTCGCCGGGCATATTTAAGCATAGTAAAGCATACGATGAGCCGTAGTTGTGAAATGTTTGATGATTACTTCATTCATCGCATGATTGATCGCAGTAAAAGCATGGTGACTTGACTTCGACCGAGAAAATGATTTGAGTCTTGTGAAATCACCGGAAAGCTGGTCACTTGGTCCTCCTCAAGTGATGCTGCTTTTGGGTCCAGTGTCACTAATTTAGTTTATTTGTGCGTTTTATGTAGGTAAGGGCCAAGGGCTAAGGGGGGACGGTGAAGATGTCTCAAGAGCACGATCCGCGAAGCCCCTTGGGGGCTTGTCAAGGACCGGACAGGCATTGGCCTCGCCAAGGTCGCAAGAAATGTGGCTGCAGAGCTCCGAGTAGCTATTGTGGAAGCCACGAAGCCACGGCGATGATCTTGCGGATGATAATTACATACGTTGGATCTTGATTTTGTCTCCATACTCGCTCGGATACGTTCATGCATGTCTTTTTGCGCCACCGGAGCCAACTGAGAAAGACATGCGGATATGCTGTGGCTCTCAAATCCCTAGCGGTCATCCGTTCTCTGTTCAATGACGGAGACCCACTTTTACACGAGGAGATAATGTACACGACTAGGCGTGGTGCTAGGTCGCTTGAATTTGTCTGATTTTAGAGATGAGGCTCCCTCTAGTTCATGGGACCACTCAGCTTCTGTAAGGTATTATGATATGTATATTTTTTTTTTTTATCAGAGACTCGAGTTGATTCCGTTTGATAGAAAGAGCGGTGTCAGCAGTGGTCCTAGTAAAAGTGCAGTGCTCATGGTGGTGCTAGTGTTCACAATGAGGATAGGTACGGGAGTAGAGACCATCTTCGGTCCCGGCTGCCCAGAGGGTATGATCAGGATTATACAGTGCTTATAGAGAGGAGACTATGGAAACTATGGGGGTATGAGAAGGTCGAGGTCATGTGGGGATATGAGCTATGTTGTGGCTATGAAGGGAGGGAAACAAGAGAGAAATGTAGTGGCTCCACCGAGGGAAATGAAGCCGGAAAGGATTTTTGGCAAAATGGGCTACTTGCGGGGGGCTAATTGGGTAGGTTCTTGTTGTGTAGGCCCACTGGTCTGGCAAAAAATACGTGGTCGATCTCGGTCGCATTGTACCCTGTTGTGAAGGAGAGCTTTCGGGTATATGCTGAAATCTGAGAGGTTTTGGTAAGTTTTTCGATATGGAGTACCATGATTTGGTCTTGGCTTTTGATGCTTATGCTAGTGCTACTAAGCAAATTGACGAGTTGATTGCATTCTACACAATTGGTGTAAGGATACAAGGGCACAAGATCATCTGAGCATCCTGAAGTGCAAGGGCAATCCTAGGCAATGCAATTGGCAAAGCTCCTAAATATAAGGTAATATGGATTGGATAAAGTTTTCACTGAGAGAGAATAGTCTCGCCAGATCTGGCGAGGCTCGAGCCTTGCTAGTCGTCAGTGACCATGAGCTCGCACGTCGGCGAGCTTGAGCCCCGCTTGACCTGTTGCTGGCTGTCGCCCTGCCGACCACCGGCTAGGAATGAGAAAAAGAAAGAAAAATAAAAGAAATGAAAAGAAAAGAAAATTGAAATATGAAAAATAATTATAATTTCGATTTTTATTAAAAAAAAACACACATTTTTATAAAGTTAAAGAGAAAAAGATTGTGTGGGGCTTGGGTTGGAAATTAGAAATGGGTTCTAAGGTTCCAACCAACTTGATATTTTAAATGGGTTGGAAATGGGTTACAAGTTCTAATCCATTTTTGACCCATTTAAATCAGACTCACTTTTTTGACCCATTTTTAGTTAGATTTTTAAAAGCCTCCTGACCCATATGCAACTTATATAAATAAAATATGAGTCTAAAAATGTGTCCATGACCCATTTTGACACCTCTACGTGTCGGTCTCCACCCCCCTTCCGCCCTCCCCAAATCTCACCCCAGGGCGGCGCCGCTCCTCCAAGCGTCGTCAAGAACCACAACTACACGTCAAAGCACCGCTAAAATCTTGCAAAGATTGATATCTGCGAAAACTTATATCCCGGCCCCAAAACTTTCAACCATGCAGAAAAACCACTAAAACCTCTGCAAACACAATCTCCAATTGCTAAGTGAGTCGTGAAGCTCTGGACAAGAGAAAATCACATGCCATCAGTTTAGCTAGCACAAGCCCTATGTAGCATCAACTCTCCCTAGACATCCCATAGGGTAGCATAATTCGACGAACCACTTCATCATTCCCTAACTTATATAGGAAAGTTAGTATGAGCCAATAGATTAAACACTGTTGGATAAAAAGCAAGCAATACAACAATCTTCTTTCCCAAAATATCATAATTGCCTTTGTAGTCAACAACTTGAAACGTTAGAGCCCTAAAAAATTTAATATCATATCAAGGACAAACCAAGTAAAAGCTCTATTAGATAAGAAATTGTGCCACTCAACTATTGTACCGGCAGTCAACCAACATAGAGAACATCATAATAAAATGGGATAAAGATAGGACTGAAACACCACCCTATGGATCCACATGGAGATGTATGCTTTTTAAGTGGTCATAAGCCTTCAAAAAAAAATGAAAAATGGAAAAACAATGACTACAAATCCATAGGGGCAAAATCAACGAAATAAATGAATTATCGTTTGTTTTATTTTTATTATCATTATCATCTTCTTTATTGAGCCATATCCTCGAGTAAGTCAATGGAGAGCCGAAGGAGTCCCATGTACGCAAGCTTTTAGGACCGGTAATGCAGTAGATGAAAGCAAATAATAAAAAAATAAAAATGCTTATTTGGTCATCTGCCGTGTGAAGATATTATGCTTTGAAATGTCAGGCGAGCTATCGGGAAACTTGGTTAACTTGTAATCGACGTGTACCGTGCCCGGCGCCCCGCCTCGCATATAAATCAGGCATCAAGCTCGAAATGTGCGATATCGATTAGTGTCGAACAAACGGTGAGCGGTAGATAGAATGAGTGGAAGAGAGAGCATTGTTGTTTTGGCCTTTTACTAATGCTTTAACACCTTACGAGACTATTTGATTTTCATGAATCAGTGGTTCGAGAGTGGCTAATTATTTAATTGACGTACAAAAAGAAGTCTAGGTCTAGATGGAACCTCGTACACATTAGGGATGCATAAAATTACAAAAGATGCACCATTCATATGAGAATTTAACAAATCTTCTCTCATCCGAAGATTAAAGGACCTTTTGGATGGATGAAGGCTGCCCAAGATAGCCTAGGGTTTTCCCCTCGAGTTTCTGGAATGTTTTTAGGGATGGGCGAGATGGTAATTACGTTGAGCTCTAGAATTCTCTAGGCATAAATGCCGATAGTTGGTAGGTTGAGATACAATCTTGTCCACTAGATCGAAAATCTATCAACGGTTATAACGGGAGGGCCTCTAGTATAAAAAGGCTGCTCCTCATTGTATTCATCCAAATATTCAATGATAGAGTTTTGTTTTTTAAGAAATTCTCTCTCTAGAACTTCTTTACGATTTGGATAAGAGAGTGAGTAAGAATTTCTTTACGATTTGGATAAGTGAGTGAGTAAGGTCCATTATTATATATCTCATCATAAATTAATATTTACCACCTGTCGCTAGGAAACGTGAGGCCCAAATTAACCCCACCGATTGGAGGAAAAAATTCAAATTGCTTTTTTTCCTTCAATCTCTTGATTGAAAAATATGGAGAAACCCCTCTACAAAAATAATAACGCAACTATTTCCTAACTCAATTTCAACTTTCCTAATTCGACAAAGCTTAAATTGATAATATTTCCGATTTTTATGATAGCCTACATCAATTGTGCATGACACGTCGAGTGCATAGTTTTTGGTGAGTTTGCTGGTATCTTCATCTACGCCGACTCCAACAAACAGTGACGTGGGAATGTACATCGCGTGAAGGGGTTGGAACATGAGGCACTTACGACCGACGCAGAGCTGGAGGATGGCAACTCGATGAGGATCGTTACCGGGCTTAGAGTTTGGGCACCAATCGGTATCGAGGCCGACAATTAGCCGACTGAGCCTACGATGGTGAGAGCGCTCAATCTTCCGAATCCAACGGCTAACGACGTCGGGCTGGTCAGTGACCCATGTTGTGATCTTCTCTTCGTGGAAGAGAATCGAGTGAACAGAAAACATATTGATTCAAAAGATCGAGTGAAGGAGCGACGCAAGGAGTTAACACGAAAGAAATCATGAAATATATAAGTGATGGCCAAAGTTGAGTTAAATTAGGAAATATTATCAAATGTCGAATCAGGAAAGTCGAATTAGGGAAGAAGAAAGTTGAATTAGGAAAGTCAGAATTAGGAAATATTCGCATTGTTATATTGTTAAACTGTCACTATTTCATCGGGAGTAAGTCAAAAGGTTTTGCTATTATTCGCTTGGAATAGCGAGCGCAGCATTCTCCATCCTTATTAATTTGTTCTGGTCGGCGCCCCTTCGATGGACTTCTGTGTCCTGTTCTGGATTTTGTTTCTTGCCTCCGATTCCTCCAATATGATCTCTCCTCATCCTCGTCTTCCTTCATCGCAGAGGTCCGACTTTGGGGGTTTCAAGGCGAGTCGAAAGCAATGCCAAGAGATTTGTGATTTCCTGGAGCAAGCTCTCGTTCATGGCGAGAGTGGAAGTGAAGAGAATTGTTGTTCTGTTGGCCTCGCCGACCCTCGCACGAGCTTGTTCCCCGACCATGCCGACCATGCGAGATCATTTGATATCGCCCCACCATGTCATCCACTTGGTGTCACTGCCGCCCGGACAAAAGATCTACCGCCGTCCACTCAAGAGTATCAAATTCACTCTTCCTTTTTTATTTTTATTTTCCTTTCTTTTTCTTTTTCAATATTTCCTTTCAGTTTTCCATTTAATTTCTTTTTTATTTTTTTTTTTTTTAAAATGACCGACCACATCAGCGCCCCCTCTCTTATGAAACTAAATTAAAAAAAAAAAAAACACATTATCAGTTTTTTCGTAGTCAAATTCAACAGAATTAGTGGAATAACTTCATTGTACAAATTAGACAAGTCTTAGAATTAAATTGCAACTTTGACAATACGCTCCCCAAGATGCCGCAATAGTCAATCGAACAGTAACAGGACATTTCATTTCATTTTATGAATTCTCCCAATGCCAAAGATGCTTATATCCTTTTGAGTTTTTTATTTTTTTTTGGTTCTATCGTGAATTTCATTTTATTCTATGAATTTTGTGTAACTTTCTTATTTCAAAATTATGCATATTTAACATGCTCACATCTTTTATGTTATGACCTCGATATGTGGTTAATAGATTTGTGGTGAGGAAATAAAATTGCACCGACAAGATAATCCCGAGTTCAATTCAAGTGGTCAATTTATCTTAACATGGACGTATAGTTTGCATGAGAAAAATTAACCGAGTCGATGCTTCAAAAGAAATGAAATGGTACCAATACAATTTTTTTTTTTTTTTGAAGAAGAATTTTGTTCACCACGGCTCTCGGAAGTAACTTTGATAGGATCGGTCGACATCATGATCCAAATGTGCATAAAGAAATGAAATGTAAAATTCAACAATGATTTTTTTTTAATATATTGACAATTGGAGAAGCATGCTATATTCAATTTCCAATGCTCGACCGGTAAAAGAGAGATTCTGAAATTAACAATTGGGAAATTGAAGAAAGTCTGAATTCTCTCTCTCTCTTTACCTGAAATGCCAGAAACCGAGAGGCGAGCAACTTGAGGAATCTTCGCCCTCCTTTTTGCTGCCAAAAACTTGGGTGTTTTTCTCTTCTTCTGTCGATTATCCGATTCTGATTTGCTCTTACCAGCTCTAGATCGTCTTGTCCTAATCTCTTCATATGAACCACTGGGGTTCGCCCCCGGTGCCACCCTTCCAACATGGAAGGGGAGGTGAGGTTCAAATCCCCACCTTCTCGGGGGGATGGGGGTAGGAACGCGTAAGTTTCGAGTGGGTTGCGACTCCCCACGCCCGCAAGGCGGGGCCTGGTCAAGCGAGTGAGTGTAGAGTAGGAATAGAGTAGGACTGACCAAAAAAAAAAAAAAAATCTCTTCATATGGCTCCACATAAAGACATGCTTTTAAAGTGGTTGCAAGCCTTTAAAACGAAAAACAGAAAAATAATGACTGCAATGGTAAACATGCATCAAGATCACATGGGGCAAAATCGATGGCATGGCTTCCTTACAAGATAAAGTAAAGGCCACAAGTTTGAGAGTAGAACCGTAGGCTTACTCAATTGTGTATTAGTGTGGGCTTCGAATGACTTTGGTTTTACTTGTTTAGGTATCATGTTGCATTTTGCATTTGTTTTGCCCAACATTGGACATATCAAATTTTAAAAGTACGCGGATGTGTACATCAGAAAGCATTTGAAGCTATGAGCTTTCATGATTCTTTCAAATTACAACAATTTTTTTCCCTTTCACCTTCCAGTGGTACATTTTTAAGGTAAGTAAAATAAAAGCAGGCCTTTACCTTCCACAACAACTCAGGCATGCCAAGGGCAGGCTGTGCTATCGCTAATTCAAATATGGCTCTAGCTCGGTCGGTTTCACCCAAGATATCTCCAATTCAGTATACATGCTCCAAGCTTAACAGTTCTCTGGTGACCACTCCAAGTATATTTCATATATTTTGCGGCATCGATCTATGTTGCCAAGTTGCAGCTCTATCTCGATGTCTTTTTTACATATCTGTTAATAACCAAGCAAAAAACTTGTTTAGAACAAGTTAGGGAGGAAAAATTAAACGACAGGAATGAAAAGAGACCGACTTAGAGACTATTCTCTCTCAATAAAAACTTTATCCAATCCATATTACCTTATCTTTAGTAGCCTTGCCGACTGCATTGCCTAGGATCCGCCTTGCACCCGTAAGATTCATTATCTCAAATTGAAACGCTAAGAGCCAAACTTAGGCAAATGAGAATTTCTGGTGAGGAATCAGCTTGAGAAACTCTTTGCGAGGATTCAAAATTGAATGAGAAAGCTTCACCATGACTAAGACCTAAGTAGCACCGACATGCGACACGCAACACACGATACAACAAGTTGACACATCATTTCTCAAAAAACAAAGAATTCTGACACGTTAGGACACATTATATATTAAATGTATATTTTTATATATACATAATAAATGATCATTTTATAATTATTTCAATCAAACTAATTTGATTAAAACAAATAAATAAATAAATAACAATTACAATAAATTTACACTAAAACCATTAATCCACAATTTATTAATATCATTCATTGTTTCAATTTAATAAATTCAACTCTATTCTAATAATCCATAAAATTTGAATACGTGTCGTAAGAGAAAAGAAAAAAACTTAGGGAGTGAATTGTGTATCACAAGAAATGAGAATCAAAAAGAGAAAAGAATATTAAGGTTTTATTCTTTCCAAATTTGTTATTTTTATTTTTATTTTTATTTTTTTCACGTATATACATTTTGACCATTCATTTATTGAAAATTTCTAAAATTAATCTTGTGCATTGGAATCATGTGTCGGAAACTTGCATGTCGGAATCCGATTAGAGTGACGGAAAGTGTCGAGAAAGTTAATTAGATATCCGATTTTCCAACACTTGTTGACCAGTGTTGAAGAATGTAAAAGCTTTTCGAGAGTATCGATGCTTTTTATACTAAGACTAGTCTTTAATGCTGGAAAGAGGGGAACAAAAAAAGGCGATGAATACTTTGGGGTACATGCATTCAACCCCTCATAATCATTACATCATATCTATATAGATTTAAGCCAAAAGTGGGATTCGTCTCGCATTTAGTAGCTTCCAATAAATATTCTTAAATAAATCATATATATTGTGTCCGGTTGGGGCTGAAAACGCAAATCAATTTAAGGACCGCATTTGTGAAGAAATGCATCTAATCCATCGCCCTCCCTCTCAATTACGCATTAACAGTCACCCTCACTCTTCACCGACGCATGCTCATCCATATTCCAAGTCCGGCTACAACTGTCTCCACAAATAAAAGCTTCCAACTCCTATATATTGGAATTGAACCATGGGTTTCTTCTATCTGTATGCACGTGAATTGATTTGAGAACAATTCTAATGTCTATCCCGCAACAAAGCAACAAAGACTAAAATCACTCTAAATGCAACGTAGCGCGTGTGCATAATCAAGTTAAATAATTGAAAGATGTATCAGCTAGGACCAGCCTCACGTTGAGTTGACAGCTTATATTTATCATAAAAAAAGACAATGCTGTGTGAAACACAAAACACATCTGGCAAGAAAGATAAATCGAGCCAACCAAAAATGAAAAGAAAAAGAAAAAGGGCATAAACTCTTTCCCCAAGAACTACAACTACACATCAACACACATGAAAGTACCGCTAAAAACTTAATCCTGCAAAGACGACATCTGCCCAAACTTAAATCCCTGACCAAAACTTTCAACCATGGTAAAGCCTCCACAAAAGCTCAGGAGAAGAGAATATGACACGTCATCAGTTTTAGCCAATACAAGCCCCGCTAAGTAGCATCAAATCTCCCTAGACATCCATAGGGTAGCATAATTCGACGAACCACTTCATCATTCCTTAACATATACAGAAAAGTTATTATAAGCCAATAGATAAATCACCCTGATCCTTTTTGAGAACACAGGTGAAAAATGCAACTTCCACAACACAAGGGCATACATACCTGTATTTGTCCCGAGAACGCTCCACATCTTCAGCATCAAGCTCCTCATACAATGCATAATTAATCCTGAAACATCAATGGAAACACCGTGAGGCATATTTCATCTCAAAAGCAAATATGAGCATACCATTTCAAAAATATATACCCACCACAAATAGATACGTTGCCAGTACAGCTTCTCCTCAGCTGGTGGCACATGGACACATGGGTGATCGCAAACTCATAAAACCGCCCTAGCCCTCTCTTTATTGCCCAAATCAACACTCTCTTTCAAGCGAATGGAATCAAACCATGAATCATAATTCAACAGATTCTTTCTGACCTCATCCACATGCTGCTTTTCAAAAGCTACCAACTTTCTGTACAATTCCTCTGCCCTTCCATTGGGAATATGCATCTCGCCCTCTGGGTCACCTTACGAAGCTCCTCAAATTCCGCGAATGCCACAAACAACATCTCTGCTTCCTCATCATCACCTGAATCCGTGCCGGCATCCTTTTGTTTGACCCTGGTGGGACTCTTCAGACGACAAAGAGTCCGATCGAAATACTCTATTGCTTTGCTGGGGTTTAATGTCGATGAGCTCGTCAGGCACTGAGATGGGGCTTCTTAGTTCTTCTTAGCGGCGGCCTCGATGCTCGACATCCGTGAAACTGGATGGATATGGAATGGAATGGATGTTAAGGTTTTTAGGAGTGAGAGGAGGTCTATTCGAGGAAAGGTTATAAAAATCTTTCTCGAAATATTCTTCTAAAGGCTAAAGTAAGTGATTTTCTATACCTTCTTTCCAATTATAAAAATTGAAAATACTAAACTTTCTCTTATTCCTTGTGGTGAATCAATTAAAAAATTACAAATGCTACGTAAAGTTCCAATTTTATAGTCGTTATAGTGATTTTACCCGGATATGAATTTTATTTGTTGCTTTTCTTCCAAGTCTTATGATATTTCGGTTGGGTAGGTTATCTCATGCTAAGGCCAAGGCATATCACATGTGCCTAAAAGGTTATTGACAACTCCCCTAACAAGTAAGTACCCTAGCTTCCACCTTTATAAGATGGTAATAATCCATTCCTTTCCTGATAAGACTTTTCTATTTGAGAAATTAGAATCTCTTCGCCTTTTGTATCCGACTGACCAAATTCTCAAAGAATATGCCCACCTATTTTCAAGTTATGACACAAGAACACAAACCTCTTCTACTTTGGCTAGATTTTGTGCTTTGGCTTAGTCCAATTAATTTAATTAAGCTTAGAGCCTACCTGCTTAAATCTATCTAGTGATAATGTAATTTATAATGGGTTCATCACTACTGAATAATGATGCTCCTAACATGCAAATTAATAATATAATATATATTTTTAGGGGTTGGGATTAGCTTCTAATTTTCTTATACAATGAATGATTCAATGAGATGGCCAAAATTTAACTATCGACATCGATATTTAAGAAAAGTTGATAGATAGTTTAACAAAAAAAAAAAAAAAAGGGGGAAATTGTGTTGCCACTATCCCACCATCGTAGGAAGCTAGGGCAATAATATTTTGTAGCTTTTTGGGAATCATTATCGGAAACTATTTAGATTTATTTCCATCTTTATCCATAGCAATTTCCTTCTTTGAATTTTGAAGATAAGCGCCTTTTGGGGTTTAATCTCTCTACGCCGATCTGAGCTATATATATTATATGTATATATGTATATTGTTTTGCCAACCTGAAGGCTTCATCGGCGTCAACAGCCAAAGGCAAAAGCTTGAAAATCCTCCATCCATGGCCCGGATCGAGTTCTCCGTCAATCCAACTCACCCACCGAAACATCCACATCCACAACGACCACCTCCTTCCTATCGAGATGAAACCCGAAACTCATCAGTCGATTACATCAGCGAATTGCCGGTCGCCATAATCCTTCATATCTTCTCCTTCTTGACCACAAAAGACGCCATCAAAACCAGTGTCTTGTCCAAGCGATGGCGTTCCACTTGGACCGCTAACCCACATATATCTTTCTCCATGCCCGAATGCGATAATAGAAGCATGTTCCGGAGTTTCATGGCTATTGTGGACGCGGTGCTGTTACGCTGCACTGCAATTAAGGTGAAGAGCTTCCTCTTTTATGCTCCTCGTCTCGACTGCCTTATCGAGTCAAGTCATACAGGCTGGCTCCGCTCTGTCGCGGGGCCAACCATTGATAGGTGGCTTCGCTTCGTCGTGGAACACGACGTCGAAGAGGTATCGATGACCTTGCGCAACGACAATTTTATGGGATACCGAAATTCTTTTTCTGCTGCACCACGCTGGTGTGTTTTCACGTATCCCGTTGCCGTTTTTCAACTATGGGCGCTGTGAATTGGTCTTCGTTGAAGAGACTGCGCATTGATGATGCGAAATTGGAGGACAATGTGATAATGAGAATTTTGAAAGGCTGTCCTGTTCTAGAGTTCCTTGAGTTGAAAGGCTGCTGGGGTTTCGAGCACATTAAAATTGAATCAAGAGGTTTGAGAGAATTGGTGATTCATTTTCCCAAGTTTGTTCGTCATCAAGATTCCATCTTGAGCCTTCCCAGAGGAAACATTGACACCTTACCAGAAGATTCCATCTTGAAAATTTCTGCTCCTCATCTTCTCAAGTTGCGCATACTGGGTAATTCCGTGAAGGGAAAGTTTAAAGTAGATAAACTTTCTTCCTTGATTGAGGTCGAGTTAAATTTCGATATAGAAACTCATGCAACCAGTCAACTTCAGGCTCACTGCGATCTTGTCAAGGGACTTCTCCAGAGTATATATCATGTCACGAAATTGGTAATGGGGAGCTGGTGTCTTCAGGTGCGAGCTAATCATTTAATTATGAGCTCTGACATTCATTACAGATTCTGCCATTTGCTTAAAATAGATTGTGATATTGTTTATGGGTGTTTGATGGTATCATGCTCCTAAATTCTTTGTTCAAAAAAACCAATTCTTGCTGGATAGGACTTACACACATCATAACCTGATGGATGCAGCTATACATTCAAACCTTTATAAGACTAAAATCTGATGTGTAATAAAAGAATTTCTTGAGAAGCATTAACTGGTTGTTTGCTCATTTATCTGGTCTGTCGGCTATTGTGAGAGAACCTTGAAGAAGTAAAAGTGATTAATTTTTGCTTCTTCCAATACGACGTACATGCCTAGGTGCTATCGTTAACGGAGGCAAGAGGACTGTTTTTTCCGTTCTTAGAATGTGTGCATCTGATGTTCCCCATCGCAGCGGACCATGAGGGAGCTCCTGGGATAGCAAAAATACTCGCAAGTTCGCCGCGCCTGGAGAAGTTATTCTTACAAATGACCTGCACGTCCAGTTTTCCGGTAAACAATTACTAGAACCCTACCAGTTCACTTTTAACAGCAGAATTGCATGAACATACATAACTTGTGGATTTCAGCCTTGGGCCGCATATAATCCTCTCATTTCTTTTCTTCCCGTGATTGACAAATGTCTTTATACCTCTGTCATTTTGATTGATCCTCTGGATTCTCCAGCGATTTATGTTTCATTTAATGTAACAACTGCTATTTTATACCTTCAAATCTCGATATTTATCTCCTGTAGTTTCAATTATATCGCTCATCATTTGTCATGGTGTTCTAGTTCGTTGGCGAGAATGTTGGCCGTGGCAACTTTGAGGCAGAAGAATTTTGGAATTCGACAAAGTGGAGGATCCATCAGTGTCTAATGCATCTCAAGAATGTCGAGATTGTCGATCCCGGTGCCAATTGGCTGGCGTGGGAACCCGTTCTTTCCATGCTCAAGTTTCTCCTCCAGAAGGCACCCTCGCTGGACAACATAGAGATCAATAGTAACGATTCCGGAGTGTTCGATGCGGTTAATCCGTGGGTGCTGCTCGAAGTGGCTCGGATAATTCTATCACACCCAGATCGTTCTCCCAGTTTGAAAGTCATTCTTAATTATCCCTCCCAAGCATGCCCTTCTGCAAGCGTGCTTAAATGTGATTTTTACTTCAGCCCAGATGTTGTCTTCTCGTGATTGCACTATTACTTTAAGCAACATGTTCATTAAGGAGAAATTGGAGGGAATTGGAATTGGAATGGATCTTTAGGGTTTGTGAGAGGAGAGAGGCTGATGAGGGTAACATATGATAGTTTGTTTTTTTTTACAATATTCTTTTTGATGTATTATTTATGGGTAGATGATAGATATAAGAAAACATTATATACATAAAAGAAAATGAAAGTGTTTTTTTTACAAGTTCCTCTTTCTTCTACGCCCAATTTCTTTAGTCGATTTCGTTTTACTTTTCCAAAAAATGAAAGTGTTAATCGGTCACTTTGGTTGACATATAATAGAACTGGCCTAACGTTTGTTCGTCTTATGACATGCACAATACGTAAGAGTTTCCTTCTAATATAGGATGATGATTAATGGTGATCTTTGTGTCACGCTCATATGAATGGCGCACTTTTAAAATAATTTTAAGTAGTGGACGCAGTAAAGTGATGAGGAATAATATAATATAGAAACCAATGAGAATAAAAAAAGGGACTATTTCGTCAATCAAATGAAAACAGCAATAAGCCGCATGAACATCACAAGGCCTCGGCGACCAAAACCGGCACAAAACAGCAATGATTTGAGCAAGGATTTTACAGGTAAAATTTTTTATGTAAAATGAAGGAGGAGATGCGTTACGTCATAGTGGTAAATCTCTTTGTCGGCTCCTTTAACAAGGAAATGGTTCGCTCGAACCACAAACTTTTTGCCCACTGTTCCGAAGTTCAGCCTCTGCGTAAATTTCATCCCTTCGATGAAAGGGGCTGCCGTGAAGCAGACACCGTATTAGACAAAGTCTTTGGTGTAAATGAGAGGACCTCAGCTACAGGAACGGAGGAACCTGCATAGAAGAAAGAGATTTGTAGAAATGAGGGGAGTACGCACGTATCAGAAGATATCAAATCGGTCACCGTTCACAGAGAGAGAGAGAGCATAATGCTTGCAACGCAACAGTCGACAAAGCAGCATCTGCAGTACACAACTCCGACTCTGCACACAAAGCACACGCACACAAAGACGCAGGACGAGAGACAGATTGTTGATGAACAGACAAAAGCATGCAGAGAGGATGATAGATCAGGAGATTCATGAGAAAACGCTGGCGGAACACGGAGAGACGAAGAAGCACACTTGTTATGGAAAGCGAAAGGACGAGGGCAGCAATGGCTTCACCTCTGTGGACGCGTCTCGGTGTTGCTTTCTCTCTCTGAAAGCCTTTGTTTACCGGAGCTCTTGATCTTTTGAGTAACTGGTCTCTAGCGTGATTTTCTCTGAGAACATGGTGCGCATCGTTTACGGGCTATCTGAGCCCATCTAAACACTTAAGTTCTAGCGACAACGTAGTTTTGAAGGTCCCGGTCCCATGAGACCAGCACGTGACCACGTTCGAGCCTTCTCTGTTCTGTGGACTGCTGACACTGCAGACGCTCCTTGTATCATGCAAATAATCTCATCATCCATCTGCGAGCATTTATGGTGAACATTAAAGAAGCTTTGAAGAGAGGCCGAGTCAAAAAGACCTTGGTCTTTTGACCAGAAAGAAAAACAGACCCTGCTCTAGGCTACTACTAGATACTTGCTTAACTCGATTACTGGTCCCCACTGAAAAAGAAAAGGGATAATAATACGTACAGATAATGAATTTTGCTACCATCTACATCTATACATCTACGATGTCATCCTGAACTTTTTATATATATTCAATTTAATTTATAAATTATATAAAAATTTTAAAAATCGCAATAAAGTAAAAGTTTAAGAATGATATTACATATTGAATTAGAATTCATTATTCTCAAAATTTCTGATTTTTTACTAAAATAAGTTGCCATGAGCTCCAACGAGGGCGAAAAAGAAAAATTAATTTCAGTCAATGGTTCACCATCCCGGCAAAAAGGTCATCGCCTGCTTAAAGCCCAGTCATTTGCCAAGTAAAAGAATCTTGAAACCCTCTTGTAGCACATGATAGTAGCGACGAAAACGGGCAACCTTTTCTTATCGATGTAAAATTCCAGAACTCAAACACAACTCAAAAAAAAACAAAAAGGACAATCTTGATTAATCATCACCCATCCTCTATCGCGAAAGAATAGTAAAAGATTAAAAAGTATGGCAGTACCTGCAACAACACCCAGGATAGAAATGCATAATGGAGATAGGGATGGGACGCTTGTGCTGGTCTCGATGAAGCTCTTGCCGAAGAAGAAAACAGAAAATAAAAAAGGAAATAATAAACAAATAAAAATAGAAAACAAAATCGAAAATAGAGAAAAATAAATAAATAAATAAATAAATAAATAAATAAAAGGAGGCCGGGCGGGGAGTTAAAAGACTGGGCTGGGTGGAGTTCGTGGGGCTGAAAGTTTTGGGTTAAGTGAAATAGGTTTAGATTTGGACATTTTCGGACAGGGCCCAAGGGGCGGTCCAAGTTTCAGACCTGCACATTCTGACGGGGTTCCCCGACCCGATCCGAGTCCTCATTTTTCAAAATTAAAAAAATTAAAATTAAAATTCGGAAAAATTAAAATTCACAGTTTAGGTTTCGATTAACATTTAAAAAAATTGAAAATCTTTGGATAAAAACTGAACTCAAAATTGAACAAGCTCTAAGGGCTTTATAAAAGGATTTAAGGATTTTTGGATGTTCTTAGAGACAATTATTAGAATGCTATTTGTGCATTCCGATTTCGATTTTGCTTGATTGCGCACTTTTAATATATTGTTATTTTTCTTTTCAATATGGTTAGGATAAATCTTGGATCTCAATGAAAAGATTGCATGGACATGATAAAAACCTTTGGACTCATAATTGGAAAAAATGCTACATGAATACTCTAGTTGACAAATAATCAAATTTAAGTATCGAAATGACAATAGTTGGATAACTAGTGTAATCAAGTTTCCAATACTGGAATCTTTGGTTTGGCAAGAATTGAGACGTCGCTCCCATGTCTCAATTGGTTTTTTTGCTGATCTCAAATGGCTAGTGGCGATTCCTAGAAATACTTAAAGTGTTAAGAATATAAAAGACATCCTGTGCCACGTGAGGTATGGGCTGAGAGAGCCCGTGCTCTTGACTGATGAATTTTTTGATGGTTGAAAAGATAATGTATTTAGACTGTCTTTTCAATGATTATTAGAATGGTCTCTTGAGCAAATAACTCTAGAACAAATGGTTTGTCGGGATTTCTAATTATGGGTCTAAAATCACTTTTTGTTAGGTAATTTTTCAAAGTTAACGTTACATTTTGAAACATTGAATTGAAATAACATCGTGTGCCTAAAGCTCTCAAAATGGAAGAGTTTAAAGCAGATTCTTGTGCATAAAATTTTTAGAATTGAAGTCGCAGCTTTGAAGGAAAATTCCTCGAACTTTGACAGGTGGAACTTATTTGGTTTGTAAAATCCTATGGGCATTCAATTGACAGATCACGAAGGGAGCTCTCAAAGATGTTTTCTCTTAAGAGTGCAACAACAGCAAAACACTTAACCCTGGTAAGCGGGGACTCGAGGGCAAAGTATTGATGCCCCGCTTTCAATATAAGAGAGCCTGTTGAGAGATCAATTTTTCATTAGTATATTGACATTTGTCTTTCTTTCCCAAGTTACTCGTGACGGCTTATCCTTAGGAACCTCATGCCATGGAAGGAAATGGACACTTCTCTGAAGCCAAGATAGAAAATTCGGGTCCTCTACATCTGTCGATCTTTCAGATTCCTTTCTGGATGGTATTTTGTCCCCAAGTTATGACATTCTGCACCTGAATCTGGTCAGCTAGAGAGGTTTGACACTTGCACGGAGGCAAATGAAGTCATCATTAGAAATGAGAATTCCAAACCTGAAAACACTTGCTAGAGAGGTTTTTTTACGAACGGCTGACGGGGTTCCCTGGATATTAAAAAAAAAAAAAAATCCCGAAGTGTTGCAGCTTTAATGCAAGGATGTTGCAGTCACCCCGTGACACAAATGTCGATTGCCTGGACAATTGTCACTTGGAAAAAGATTTGACTAATGCAAATCTACCAAAGTAAGTCATGGAAAAGGGTGATTCTTTCCAACCGCACCTTCAAAATAATTCTCAAACTTGCAATTCGGCATTGTAAAATGAGGTAATTCTTTGTTCTTTAATTATGTGATGAGATAAAAAAGTTTTTAAAAGTAAAATTGAATGGTGAGAAATTAAAATTACAATGGTTTAGGACCTAATTAGACAAACAAACAATGGAGGGTCTCGTGGTCTTTATGGCTAGGAGTGATAGCTGTTAATTTGAGTCTATTGATGAATAATTATGCAAAGTTCTTGTGGGCTAATGTTTTAGTTGAGAAAGTACAAAACAAGGTACAAGTCGATTTGTTGTGAAACTACTCTTATTTAACTCGTATAGTAAGGCTGCTCTTGTTTAAGCTGTAAAAGGACGAAGAGAAATGGGACTCAATTTTTGCCTGTGTAAAGGACAACTTCACACACGGAAACATTCTAGCCCACAAGGAAGCTTTACCATGTTGCTTTGATTGTCTTGAGGGATGATTTCTTGGAATATCCTAGAGCCGGCAGATTCGACATTTTTAATGTTGGTATAAGCCGTCCCTATCAATCAATGCCGAAACGCTGTCATTTTGAGCCTGACCTTATCACCCGGCTACTGAATTTCTCCGACTGAAGCCACTAAGAGCTTGATCATCATCACTTCACAATCCAAGATTTGGATATCTAGTTTCCTCCACTTCCTTCCTTTTCTAGCTTGAAAAGAAACCATGCAAGTGTGCATCCTCTCGAGCTCCTTGTTCCTGTTTCTCTTCTTGTCTCTTGCCAAACTTTGGTACAAGTTATGGTGGAAACCGCACAGGATACAGAGGATAATGAACGAGCAGGGAATCAAAGGTCCCCCTTACAAGTTCGTCCATGGACGTAGCAAGGAATCATTCAAGATGATCACGCAGGTCAGAGACATACCAATGAATAATTTCTCTCATGACATAATCCCCGAGATTCAACTTGAAATATACACATGGACTAACGCATACGGTAAATGAATTAAGTCCTACGTTTTAGTTTCAATTTTATGCTCTACTTAATGTCCCTAATGAAAACCATTGTGGGATGATCTGACCTTAAATTGTTGATTGGATCTTTTGTGACTTTTGTAGGGAGAAATTACTTAAGTTGGCATGGGACTCAAGCTCAGCTGGTCATTACAGAACCAGAACTGATCAAAGAGGTATTAGTTAATAGAGACAAAACATATCCAAAAGCACCAGCTACGGACTTCGTCAAGAAGCTTTTAGGGGATGGGCTTGTGACCACAAACAACGAAGAAAATTGGGCAAAATAGCGTAAACTTGCTAATCATGCTTTCCACAGGGGAAGCTTGAAGGTAATTAAGCTTTGATAGTAAATTGCTCCAAGCTCATTACTTCAACAATCTCAATCTTAATAAAATTTCATGCAATTAATAAGCATTGAATGCACATTTCAAGATCAAATTAATGTAAGGCCTAGGTGACCGAGCAATGTGCGGGCGAGCAAATGGGCAAGAGAGGCGCGGCCACGAGAAAGAGAGAGAGGGCGACGGTGAGGTTGAGAGAATGAAGGAGGAAGAGGAGGTGGTGTAGAAATGAGGGGGGAAATTCCTCAATTTATAGGCAAACCCTTCATGATAATCTTTCCGAATGGACCAAATATTTTAATGTAGGTGGACAATCTAGGTTGAGAAGGTAGCAAGCTAAAGAGATGGGTGGCAAGTTTAGTTTCTAGGGACGACACTTGCTCATCTTTCCATTGGTCCACCTAAGAGGTTGAGTCATCATGGAATAATTACATGTAATTATTAAGGGGACACCTAAGACAATAACTAAGCCTTCCTCATTTAATGTTTGGATTTTGAGTAATCATTAGGTTATATATGTTCATATCACAAACTTGCTCTCCAAGTTTTTAAATTATGAGGCATTATGGCCTATTCCTCTAAGGGACACCTCAACTTGGCATTGAAAAACTAGAGTCCAAAAATATTTAATGCATCCTCGTCCTATTCCAAGAAGACTCTAGATTGGCTAGTCCAACGTTCTGCACCACGAATCTTGGTCAATTTGAAATTAAACCACGTTGAGTTCATTCGATCCATGGTCGATTATCGGTTGTTATGTAATCATGTGGAATTGATTGATTCTTACCAACTCATGGTCGCATGGGATTAGTTCATGGTCGTCCATGGCCAGTTCAACGACCATGCGAAATCACTTGTGATCAGTGCATTGACTAGGCGGAATCAAGCCATGACCGTCCGTTGATCCGTGATGATATGTGATCGTCTCACGACTAATTCTTATGATCGAATAACCTTTCTATAGTCGAATACTCTATATTGAACCTTTGGTTACCGATCCTGAATGGCCAATTGACTCATGACCGGCCTTCGGGCCGGCTCATGGCCAAGTCTTGCCCTTGATGTACCGGGCTTTGGCCTACTAGTCGAGGCCAAAATAGGGAATGAAGACCTTGACTTCAATGGAATTGCCAAGTTAAGGACAGTACAATGAACTGATCTTTGTCTTGATTGATTTGGTAGACTAGAAATGATCCTCCTAACAACATATTGGCATGCATGATTGTTTAAGTCCAAAACTCAAACTCATTGATACTCCATATTACTAGAATTATACCATTTGCAACTCTATTTGAGGAACACCCTTGTAAGTAAACGTTGATGCTCAACCGTTAATAATTGTAAAAAATTTGTTGGTAAAAAATAAGTAAATAAAGGCTAGTAAGTTTTTACGTAACTTGCCAGCACTTTTAAGAAATTATCGACTTGGTTTGTAGGTTGCGAATTACCAATATTGTATTACTTTACCAATTTTTTGATCTTCCTGGATTGATTTTTTACTTTTACTCTTTACTAAAATAATCTAAATCTTGCACCTCAACATATTGCCTGTTTAAATTCAAAACCCTTAGAACTTTCATGACACCCAAATGTTGACATGTAGAATCAATACATAATTTTTAAAAATTCTTCAAATTTGAACAATATTTTAAATTTTTGGCGGGAAAGTAAAATAACATATATAAACAGGTCCTTTAGTTGCATAACCTACCAACGCTTTGAACTGTCTTTACATATAATTTCTTTTGGAGCAAGCGGATCATTACTGATGTAAAGGGGGAGCTTCAGGTAAGCACTCCAATTAAGGTTGGTGATTTCTAAAAATATTTGTAAATTTAATAGGTTGATAAGTAAGGTAAATAGAAATTTGTAACTCAGTAGTTAAATTGGTAAATTCTTTAAAAAAAAATATTAAATAAATGCAGGTAAACGACTTAAATGAGATTTAGTAAATTAAATTGGTAATCCAATGGGTGAAAATGGTAAGTTACACAAATAAAATTGGTAGCTTTATGTAAGACTTGATAATTATAAGGCGTTTTTAAGAAAGACAAATAATAGTTGGTAAACAATAACATAAATTCAAATGAGAGTTAGTAATCCAAGACTAGTTTGTAATTTAATCAGAATTAATTGATGGGTCACTTAAATTAAAATTGACGAATTCATATAGAAATTGAAAGTTTAAAAGAATTAGCAAGAAAGGCAAATAAAATTTAGTTAAATGTAAGAAATGTTGATGAGTTGATAAAAGTGTCGTAAATTACCAACAAAGTCATTGGGAAATTACGTGACCAATGTCTGTCAACAGTTTTTTGACACTTGACAACTCTTTCGTATACTGACTAAAGGACAAGAAAGAATTGTTCTATTGGGAACGAAACAATGAAATAGTCCTTCTAAATTCTGAGTTGTATGTGTCGTCAAGTAATGTCTTCTCTTGCGCGCAGATCAGCATGATCATGAACGAAGCGCTCCGATTATATCCTCCTGGGATTGGGTTTACTCGAAAAGTCGACCAGGAAGTTAGGCTAGGGAAACTTGTCCTTCCTCCTAACATTCAAGTTTACGTAGCTAACCTCAAGCTTCAGCACAACCCTGAAATCTGAGGAGAAGTTGTGCACCTCTTCAGACCGGACCGATTCTCGGAAGGCATCCTTAAAGCTACTAACAACAACTCAATCGCGTTCCTTCCCTTTGGTTTCGGGCCTCGAATGGGCGTGGGAATGAACTTCGTGATGAACGAGATGAAAATCGTCCTTTCGATGATTCTGCAGCGCTACGCTTTCAAACTGTCTCCTGGGTACATCCACAGTCCAGTTGAAATCGTCACGACTCGCCCTCTGCACGGACTTCAAGTTGTATTTCATCCCCCGTAGCTTGTTAATCAGCATATATGTCCCAGTTAATGCTGAGATAACAACGTACAGAGACCACTTTTAATGCCTTCGTGAGCTTGTGGGTTCTAGTTTCATGGAAAACCTATTGAAGTTTTATTTTAATTCAAAGATGTGTTCTGGGTCACAATTGGGTCGGATTGACCTACGTTTAACTTAACGGATTAGACGAGCTGTGTTTTGGATCAAGTATGTATTCATTAGATGTCCATTCTAAGTTTCTTGAAATATAATTATCTAATGGACCGTGTACAATTGACCAATTTATGTTTTGATCCTGATGGATCTAACGAGCGGTCGAGTCATTCATCAAGTCTTATCAGATTCGTGGTTCGATCCCCCCTGAGGTACCCTCCTGATTTGACTGACTATGTGGCGGCTAGGCTACCTTTATATGGGTGTGGTGATAAAGCAACGGAAACAGAAGGCCAAATTTGTTTTTGGATCTGCCATTAAAGATTGTGTGGGTTGGGACTTTTCGAACTAAGCAATAAAAAGATGAAAAAGAGTGATACATGGTCTTGGTGTTTCCTCGTCACGTCCGATGTCATCCCCGTGCTCACGATTGTGTCCTTTATACGTTGGCCCTTGAATTTTTCATCGATCTATGTCGCGTCTTGTGAGCGAGATTATTTGCTAAGAAACAGTTCCGGTGTCGAGAAGACGGCCAAGACAACTTGTCTCATGTAACGCTGGTCAAATGAAAAACGAATCGAGACCCGTGTCTCTAATTGAAAAGTTCGACGAATTCTCTATTCATCGAAGTCTCAGTAAGGTTTGGCTTTGGAAAGGGCTTTTCGACAGATTGCGCACATTCGAGGCGCCATCCTGTCGTGGGCTTGAGGAGAACCGGGTGCATGCACAACTTGTTCATCACGATTTGGATTGATTTTAATAATTCTAGATCGGCAAGGAAGTCACGGATGACGTTAATCAGTTCGTCCCTATCGTACGTTTCCTCTGAAACGGAGCCAAAATGTCAAAGGTGGACCGACAGAACTTTCCCGACATTTTCCCAACAAATGTTGTTTAATCTTGATCGTGGCGCCGTCCGGCTTATAGAATCCCCCGAAAGACACAATAAATACCTAAATCAATCGAACTTTTTCAATTCATAAGAGAAACCCAGTATCATAATTTTCACTGTTTTCATTTTCTTTATCGTTTGATCCCCTCATTATACCATGCAATCGGTCATCTTCCTGAGCTCTCTGTTTCTGTTTCTTCTCTGGTCTCTTGCCAAGCTCTTGCACAAGCTATGGTGGAATCCGCTCAGGATACAGAGGATGACGGCCCAACAGGGGATCTCTGGCCCTCCTTACAGGTTCCTCCATGGAAGCACCAAGGAAACAATCAAGATGAAGATGGAAATCACGAACACGCCCATGAACAATCTCTCTCACGACATATTCCCTAAGATTCACGCTCAAGTCAACACATGGATAGACACATACGGTAATTACCGGAATACTAAACTTAAGTTTCATTAGTGTCATGACGCTCTGATATTGAACTTTTGTGCAACTTTGTAGGGAGGAATTACCTGAATTGGCACGGACCTCAAGCTCAGCTGGTCATCACAGAGCCAGATCTTATTAAGGAGGTGCTGCTTAACAGAGAGAAAACATACCCAAAAACAGGAACTAAGGACTTTGCCAAGAAGCTTTTAGGAGATGGGCTTGTGAGTACAGTCGATAGCAAGAAATGGGCGAACCAGCGTAAACTCGCCAATCATGCTTTCCATGGGGAAAGTTTGAAGGTAGTTGAACTCAATTGAAAAAGAGAATTATCTGATTTGAGGTTTTACTAATTATTTTGGGGGGATTGAAATTGCAGAATATGGCACCGGCAATGGTGGAGAGTGTTCACTCTATGCTAGGAAAATGGAAGAATCAAGAAGGGAAAGAGATCGAGGTGTTCGGAGAGTTTAAGTTATTGACATCCGAAGTGATTTCAAGAACTGCGTTCGGGAGCAGCTATGTTGAGGGGAGGAACATTTTTCAGATGTTGACAGGATTGGTTACGTTGACATCCAAAAATGCTTTCAATATAAGGTTACCGGGAATAAGGTATCGCACATTTTTTCTAGGAAAATTTTGTTTTGACCATTTTTATGATGAAGCAGCTAGAAAGTACAATGATTATCACTTCTAGAACGAACTTTAGACATCTGAACTTGATTATTCTGACAAGTTTTCCAGGTGAGTAAATGCATTCGAAGGAGGCACCCTGTTTTCTGATAACCATTCTTATCACTAAAATTACTGATGTGAGATCACACTTAGCAAGCTGCTAATTTCTGACGATGGTCGGGCAACAGTTTTGTTCATTGTGCAAATGCAAACTTCAAGCCTCAAAAGACTTAGGACATTTCACGTCTCAGAACCAGCGTTTTAATTAGGCCTAACTAATTATGGAATTTGTTCTGAATCCTGCTGGGAGAAAGCTTTGGAAGACAGCTGATGAAGTCGAAGCGGAGAAACTTGAGAAAGGCATACGCAATTCCATCTTACAGATGATCAAGAGAAGAGAGAAGAAGGTGAAGGCCGGTGAAGAAGATGGCTTTGGGGATGATTTCCTAGGACAACTTGTGAAGGCTTTGCACGATACGGACAAGAGCAAAAAATTCACAGTAGATAATTTGGTGGATGAATGTAAGACATTCTACATTGCCGGACAAGAAACTGCCAACTCAATGATGGCATGGATGTTATTCCTCCTAGCGATTAATCCAGAATGGCAAGAGGAAGCAAGAAGGGAGGTTCTCAATGTATTTGGGAATAAAGACCCTGATTCCGATGGACTAGGAAAGCTTAAGAAGGTATAGAAAACAACTTAAGTCTTGGTCCCGGTCAACCTTTTTTGATTCACTCGAATTGTAGGTTAGACATGATGACTAACTAAACATTTTCCCTTTTTCATGTGCAGATTAGCATGATCATGAACGAAACTCTACGTTTGTACCCCCCTGTAGTCGGCTTGACTCGAAAAGTTGGCAAGAAACTGAGGTTAGGGAGGCTTGTTCTTCCTGCTAATAGTCAGATCTTTATACCGACCCTTAAGCTTCACCATGACCCTGAAATCTGGGGGGAAGATGCGCATGAATTCAAGCCGGAGCGATTCTCAGAAGGCATAGCTAAGGCTACCAACAACAATGCGGTCGTGTTCATCCCCTTCGGCTTCGGACCTCGATCTTGCATCGGGATGAGCTTCGTGGCGGCAGAAGCAAAAATTCTCCTTTCGATGATCCTCCAGCGCTACACCTTCGAGCTGTCCCCGACGTATATCCACTGCCCAGGTCAGCTCCTGACAACCCGCCCTCAACATGGACTTCAAATCAGGTTTCATCCTCTACAGCAGTAGTTCATCACCGCATGATGTTCAGTCGCCAATGTGCATGGATGCCTCCATGGATCCATGCAACAATGGCCTGTGAATTCTTGGTTCCAGAGGTATGTGATATTTGTAGGTATCAAGTTGTCTTTCTTTTAATTTCAGAAGCACTATTCCTATTGTGCAGTGTATTCGATTTGCCAAGACTCTTCACGGTGTACAATCTTGTGTTCTGGTTCTCGTAAGTAGTTATTTTATTTTTTAGGCACGTACCTCATGTGCGCATGGTCATGTCTAGTGGAACTTAATAATGATTTACCATATTTCTTACCGAATAAATGCAACATTCTGGAAGTACAGCTAATGCGTATACTGGACTAAGCCAAAGAATGAATGTCTAATGACCAATGTTTGGATGACAAGAATTATCAAAATCAATCGACTTATTTGACCTAATCTACAAATCATATTGTTGAGTAGGTCACTCCCAATTGGAGAGGCCAATGCAATTATGTATATTTGTAGTAGAATATGAATAGTAGTGAGTGTGTAAAAGAAAAGAAAAAAAAGGAGAAAAAGAAAAAGAAAAAGAAAATATCAAAAGAGATCGGAAGATAAATCAACATGATCTTCCACATCCAGAAAATCAAGGGAGATTGGGAAAGAAATCAAAGTGATATTCTCATATATACAAAATCACGAGAGATTAGGAGATAAATCTACATGATTTTGTATCGTACAATTCCAATTGGGATTGCATTTCCTCCTACCACCAGATCCCGATGCCCCCGTCGCTGCTACCCCACCTGACGCTGAGCGTTGCCTCGCTTGCAACCCCCCGCGACGCCTGCTCGCTGCGCCAGCATCGCCTTGCGCTGGTCCCCGAACTCTAACGATCGCACCTCCACAGCCGCGAGCACCCGAGCATCTCTGCCGCCGCTGAACATCGCCCCTACCCCTGCTTTCCGCCCGGTGTCCG
This sequence comes from Eucalyptus virginea, assembly GCA_014182375.1. Classification (NCBI taxonomy): domain Eukaryota; kingdom Viridiplantae; phylum Streptophyta; class Magnoliopsida; order Myrtales; family Myrtaceae; genus Eucalyptus; species Eucalyptus virginea. Next base: position 58,660,566 of record CM024516.1, on the reverse strand, counting down.
ACGACCACGCTCTTGCCCTCGCCGTTGACCCTACACCACCTCCGTTGCCACCTGCGCCCGAGCACCAACGACGCCCGGCGGTCGAGCTCCTGCGACATCACCGCCCGCCATCGCTACTCCCCCGGCGCTCGACACCCGCAGCTGCCCATCACCAACGGGTGATGATCGTCCGCCGCGCCCGCCGGCCTCCGCCTAGCAATGCCGACACCACCGCCACACCCATTCGCCCATCGCCGCTATTAGTTTGCTCGCCCATCCTTGCGACTCCGGCTACTCTGTGCGCCGCTTTGCTCTTCCCAAGCCCCCCCATTTTAGGTAGTTTATTTTTATTTTTTATTCTTATTTTCCACTTATTTTATGTTATCTTATTTTATTTATTTTGTTATTATTGTTCAAATCGGAATATTGGAATGTGATGCTCACTTTATGAGTATTTTAGACATTATCCACAAGCTTTTGTCTAAAATTATTATAATTATTAATTTGATTCGTAAGATGTCGATCATTTTTTTATTAATTTTTGGGTATTTTTATTAATTATTAAATCATTATAATTATTAATTTTATCCGTAAGACTTCGGATTAGATTTTTAATTATTTTGAAATATCGTGATGTTTAGGGTTGGAGTAATCGTTAATTTAACTTTTTGTGAGACAACAGTTATTTTTTTTCGATTATTTTAATCCTTTATTTGGTGGATGTCTTGATTAGTTTAGATGTAATTTCATAATTTCTTGTCTTGGAAAAAACACTAAAAAACATAAAAATCAAAAAAATCAGAAGATTAAATCTTGCATGAGAATGTGTAGCTTATAAATTAGGGTTGCATTCTAAATTTGCACGTTTAGATGATTTTTGAAATAGATTAGGGTTGGATCAAAATAACCTTTTAAAATAAGATCTTAGATAATGTTTGCACATTTTAGTAATTTCATTTTCCTAAAAGAATATTTTTCTAAGATAGGATAGGGTTTAAGTCAAATTAATCCCTAAAATAAATTAGAAATTTGTTCACTTTAGATAGTTTAATTAGGGTTTTTATTAATTCCGAATTTCTAATGAAAAATATAAAAATATTAGGTGCATATTAACTAGTTTGCATAATTGGATCATTTAATTAGAAATTTTTAGCAAAATTAGGTCATGTAGTTAAAAATGCATTTTTTATAAAAGAATTCTAATTTCAAAGAAAACCCAAAAAAAAAAAAAAAAAAAAAATCATTTGTTTTGTGTGATGCAATTTATTTTATTTATTGAATGTTTAATGATGGTTGAGCACCGTGTGATCACCCTTTGACATGATAGTAATTTAAGTTAAAATAAATCCAAGCTGCCTGCAAAAACATTTTTAAAAAATAAAAAAGAAATGGTACCGAAAGGGCATTAGAGAATTCTAGTGTAATCAAGTCCCCGTACCCTTAGTCTCTGGTTCGTAAGAGTAAAATAATCCTCCCATTATTTTACTTAGGTGTCTAATCGACCTACTATAAACCGATTAGTGGCGACTCATAGTTAATAATCTTTTGCATGTTAAATATTTGAACCTTAAGTCGCGAATTTGTATGGACTTGGGAGAGCCTGAGCTAAGTTTAAAGACTTAGTAATCCATTAGCCTAAATTTTAGGTGGTGGATCTGAAAATTAGGTCACGACAGCTTGGCGACTCCGCTGGGGACTTGTGTTAAAACACTTAGTGGACTTAGGCCAATTTTTCTTTTTCTTTTAAAAACATTTTTGTTTGGCAGCGAGGACACCAAGTACATCCCTAACATTTCTAGGGTGTTAAATATTCTTGCAGATGGGAGATATAAGGGGAGTAGTCTTTGCTAATCCTTGTCTTGCAGGAAGGTGAAAGATGAATGATTTATTTTTCCTGATTAGAAGTGTTGTTCGCATTTAAACCGTTGTGCATGTTTTACTGCTTTTAGCACTACACTATTGCACACACAACCTGTGGTCGGACCTGGGCTACGATAGGATTTTTAGGATGGTGTTGAAAATGATACTTCCTCTAAAGCGAGACTGCTATGTAGAGGTTGACCTTCTCTTCCCCGAAAGTTTTTCATGGTGTCGAATATGTTTGTCCATATCCGCGAGACTGCGTGATTATTGGGCATTCCATTCGACTGAGCCGGAGTTAGGAGGACCTGACACGTTAATGCGAGACTGCAACGGTTAGATCATCCTCTTAGCTCCACTTTATTAAGCCACCTAGATAGAAATCGGACCTTACACTTCATGCGTGTATCTATGTGATTGTCATCCCTTTTCCGGTGAAGCAAGACTTATATCCCTATATCATGTAATCTATTTTGTCATGCTTTTGGGTCGGTCCATGGCAATATAGGTCAATCATTGAATCTAATTCATTTGTCGATTAGAAACGAAATGAGGAAATTGCCATGCAATAAATCATTTGGAAAATAACAAAAACTTTGGAGAATTTGTTTTTAATTCATGTCTTTATTATTCTCATTAGGGAGTTTCAAATTTTGGCCATTCCTAATTCGTGTTTAGGAAATTTGGTTCTTGCTAGGGTGTCCTATTTTTATTTTTCTAGTTATTTTTAGGAAATTCCCTTCTTGCACAGACTTTTCATGAATAAATAAAAAAATGAAAAAAAATCAATTAGATCATTGTCATGGATTGACTCTCCATTTACACCTCATGCTCACATGTTCCTATTTATTTCCCTTAGGTGATTATGGAGCGATCTCGCTCACCCATCCGTACACAGTCGAGAGCTAAAATGGCGGATCAAAACGAGGTGCTGGACCGTATTATTGTCAATATAAACAAGCGAATTGCGCACCTCTAAAGTCAAGTCGATGAATTGACTGCTACTATGGCTTGTCTCGTCAAGCAAAAGAGCTGTGATGACATAGGTACTCTATCTTTAGTGAGAAACTACGACTCAAAGAAGAGAGCCAAGAGGACTTTTGAACCATCTTATTTTCTTGAGGCAGCTGAATTTGATGCCACTATGAAGAGACTAGTGACATATCTGGAAGGAAGAATCTCTGATCTGGAGAGTTCGCATCACAAGATCAAGGAGGGTGAATAACTCAAGCACACATGATTCATGGTCCTAAGTAGTTCGCTTTCCTTATTTAATTAGGGGCATGTTCAGTTGCATCTTCCCCTACGTGAGAATTCTTATTGCTTTTCAGGGATTGGTAAAAATTTCTTCTGTTTTGCTTTAGTGCTTGAATATCACATTTTTCATTCTAGTAAATGTAATATGTATAAATAAAATTACAAGTTTTGTTTTGAGGACATGATGGAGTATTTTTGCTTAGGGGCTAAAAATTAATCCCTAATTTTTTAATGTAATAAATAAATAACTGGGTTGCCAAAATTTAGGTGTCAACAAGCAACAAGGCTCACATATTCGGTATTCAAGCTTTGGTGTTCCAACCCCTCAATTGACTTGCTTTCTTGAGTTGGTTCGGCCCAGTTTGATCCAACAATAGTGAGCTACGTCAATCGTTAAAGAGCCCAACAAAACTAGGTTAAGAGATAATTGAGTATGTCACGAAATTATTAGTGTGACATCGTAAAATTCGAGCCATCTGAGGGATAAAGGGATGTGAATTTCGTCAGTACATTGTTGGTGGATCTCACTCGGAATTGATCACTCCTAAGATACTGATCTTGAGGGGAAAGGCTAATGAGGACAAAACTTGTACGACTAAAAAACTTGACCTGGGAAAACGACTTGACCGTTAGACTTACGTGAGTACGTGAGGATGATCATATAGATAGGTAGGCCGATTTCAAGGATGACTAGAAGTCGATTCGCGGACAAAACATAATGGAACGACGGGTGATTCCGTTTATTGTTATCGAGCTCGTGAACGACCCTAGGTTGATCCTCAGTAATCGTGTATTTTGAAATAAGAATCTATCATCCGCAATTTCATGTAGTCAAGGACGTTCATGTGTTGAGATGTCTTGAACATGGTTTGGCACGAGTCGGTTACGCGTGAATCCTCAAAGTTGCCTGTCAGTCTGAGTTGTACCCAAAATGGCATTAGGGTGAAGTTGACATGGCATGAGAACCCAAAGTTGGACTTCGAATTATCAGGAACGTTCGGGACGGACTTTGGATGAAGCTACTTCGTCAGTTGACAGTGCCAGTTAAGTCGAGTATGGGGAAAAAGGACTTACGGACCTAGGAAATGAGCCTATGAGGACGTGGGCTGGGCAAGGCCAGTGTGGGCCTTAGGCCCAAGGTGGGACAGCCACCATAGTAGGCCCAAGACAAGCAAGTAAGCCTATTGGGCCCAACCAAGCATTTTAGCTTCCGAGCCCATTGTCTAATCTTTAGCCATTTCAAGCCCAATCAATTCCCAAGCCCGTTCCTATTCATTTTCTAGATCATTTTTTTAGCCCAAGGGCAGATTGGGATTTTGTGCAAGATGGAAATGACCATTTTGTCCCTAAAAGCATGTGGATAGGGCAAAGGAAGAGAGAGAAGATGATGTCATCTTTGCATGGGGACTTGGGGCAAGCTTTATGGCCTTCTTGGAGAGTGCAACAGCCCTCACATTACTCTCTCTCTCCCCTCCTTCAGCCTCATTTCGACCGAACCTCTCTCCCTTTGTTTTTCTCCTTCTTCTTGCTTTTGCTCTAGTTGACCTTCTTGTAAAAAGCTGAGTTGATTGTTGCCTTCCCGTGTGAATCAGCTCCCGTGCCACCCACCACTGTGCTTAGGAGACCTAGACCATACACCGGGACCCACCGTTCGCCGGTCGGAGCAGCCGGTCGACCAAAAGCCGTCGCTCGCGGTACCGCCTGGAACCGCCCTGCTTCGCCTGTTTCACCTGTTTCAGCCGTTTTCTCCCCATTTCGACCAAGTCTCCACCCAACCCAACTACTAGCAGGTCCCCCTCGACCCCCAGGTGTCGCCGGTTGCCGGCCAAACCCTCGCCGGAGCTCCGGCCAAGCCGTCCAGCTCCTTTCCTCCTCCTGCAGTTCGGTTCTTCGAGGTTGCTAAGGAAGGCAATGTTTGTTGTTGTTGTTGTTTCAGCCCCAGGACCGCCTTGGATCACTGTGGTTGAGGTTCCCAAGCATAGCCTCCGTCGTTGCTACCGCATCCATGTCTCCGGCCCGCTTAACAAGTGAGTTTAGCTCTTAATTCATCGATTAGTGCCTAAACTTGCTTAGGATTGATTTAGTTAGTGTTAATTCTAGTTTAGGAGATTTAATTAAGTTGTATTAGCCTTAAGATAGGTGGTTAGATGGATGGATTAGATTAGTTTAGCTTAATCTCATTTTATTTGCTTAATGATGCTTATGTGCTTAATTAAGTATGTTTAGCTTTAATTGATTGATTGTTTGTTTTAATTAATGTTTTGCTTAATTTAAGAATTTAATTTATTACTTATTTAATTATGGAAATTCACTGTTCACGCGACATTATTCACAAGTTACTGTTCACGTGCACTGTTCACGCAGTACTGTTCACACGCAATGTTCATGTGCACTGTTCATCCGGAATGCGAAAAGTTGATGTGTTGTAATCCTATGAAGTGAATGGATGTGTAAATGCATGGGCATCCACATGAATCAAGTGATTTGCACAAAAAGGGAAAAATGGATTGTCCGAGAGACATTGGAAATGGACTGCTCTTTTGAGAAAATGGAGTCTTAGTGGTGTGCTTGCGTGATCAAAAGTTGAATTGTCACCTAACGGAAGTTTGGGGGCAATACACGGCGGGAGTTAGAAGCCGGTCGTAATAGATTCTGGATCGATGTCCCTTTTAGGGATACCATCTAAACGAAAGTTCTAGACGTTGCCGTGCCCGATGGGGCGGGACGAAGCCTGATTTTTATTAGTAGCCCGGTGGGAGTCGGGTGATCGTTGACTGGAAAGTTTGCCATGGCTGGGAGGTCATTAATAATTGGAACACGCGTGAGTATTGAGATGGTTAGGTCTTATTATTGGGTAAAATTTTGTGGCACGGTATGAGACGTGTGTTGACACCTAAATTTTGGCGACCCGTTTAGTCATTTATCACATTAAAACAATTAGGGGTTAATTTTATCCCTAAAAAAATATTAATTGCATAGCATATAAATTTAGGTGCATTTACTTTTAATTTGCATTTTTTGCATTTTATTTATTGGACCGGTGGTGAATGGGTTCGGATTAATGGTTATGAGCTTTAACTTGGCAGGCCGGACTAAGCCCACGAAGCGAGCGAATTGGCCCAAGCCCGTTTTTTTTTTAATGATTGAAAATTATCTCATGAAAAATAGAGATTTGAAATCTTTCGGGGATATGATGGAATTTTCTTGGATAGGGCAGATATGACAGCAAATATTGCGTTCAATAAAAAGCAAATATTACGTTTAGAAAAAAATATTTTGTGAATATGGATTTGGAAAAATTAAAACCTTAACTCATGGCCTATAAAAAGAAAAACATATAGGGTTTTGTGGGGGGCTTCTCTTCATCCGAGAAAAGAGAACATGAAAAAGTGAAAAGTAAAAGAGAGAGAAGTGAGAGAGAGAGACAGCAGAAAGTGACAAAATAAAAAAAAATAGAAGAAGAAGTAGTCGTCTTCTTCGAAGGATCTACCGCTGGTCCCCAACCGCGAACGCTGGTGCCGACCGTTGCGCCCGCGCCGCCGTGCTGCAGGCCCCACACGTGACCGCCGCTGCCGTTCCACCGGTCGCCCGAAGCTCGCCTAGCCGTTCGCCGTCCGTGAAGCCCGACGTCAGAGCCGCTGTTGCCCCTGCTTTGTCCACGATCTGCTTAACCTGGCGCCCGTCGCGTCCCCCTGGCGTTTCCTCCTGCTCGCTCATTGCTGCCCGAGCTGCCGGCAGTCGAAACCCTCGCTGCACCATCGCGATTTCGCCCTCGGCTGTTTGTGACGCCCGCGAAGCCTCTGCGCCGCTCCCGACGACCTAGCGTCTCCACTTGCTGCTGCTGCCTCGCCGACGCACCTCGCTCGCTCGTCTGCAAGCCCACCTTGTCGCGTTCTCGAGTGACCCACAAGAGCTCGCGTCGCAACCTGATTCCCCTGCTCACTAGATGCTGCATCTTTGCTCCGCTCGTCGAAGCCGCTACTGTGCCAATCCGAGTCTCACTCGAGTGGCCACTCGAGCTGCTTTCACCACTCTAGATCTAGACGCTGAGCCACCATATGCCAATCCGACGCCCACCCTTTGCCGGTGATCTCGCCTCGCCCGAGCCTGCACCTTTGCCCCCGGCGTCTCCTGCTACTCGAACGTTGTCCCTGCTCGCTGCTCCACTTGCCGCCGGAGCCCCTGCACCGGAGATCCGACTACCACAATCGGCGACTGACGGTGACCCACCGCGAAGTTGCCAAGTTGCGGGTGAAAAAGCAAGAAAAGGAAAAAAAAGAAAATCACATTAGGTAGTTTTCTATTTATTTTATTTTATTTTACTAGTTCTTTTTAGTATAATTATTCCCTAATGTAAGATTGAGATTGCCCGACATAAAATTGCCTATGAAATTTGGGATTGACAATCCGATTTTCGTGCGCAAAATCCGACTCGCAATCGCTTGCAAAATCGTCAATCCGATCTCCCGCCCGAGATTCGATTCGCGATTTATTTAAAAATTGGCCAACTCGATCTCATGCGCGAGATATGGTTCGCCAATTTGTGGATATCAATCTTATCTTATTTGATTTGCCGTCATGTTGGTTGAATCAATTTTATTTTTGTAAAATGAAAAATCCAAAAAAAAAAAAAAAATATTTGAATTAGGATTGTGTTGATTTTAGAATATCTCTTGTTATAGGGATTTTATTTCGAATTTGTTAAAAAATAAAAAAATAAAAAAATGCATTCATTTAGGATGTTAGTTTTAAATTTGAATTGCACGTTTAATTATTTGGCAATTTTAATTTAGAAATTCATAATAAAAAAAAGAAAAAATTAGAATTAGGGTATTCTTTGCACGTCTTGCATATTAGGATATATTGCATGCTTATTAAGAAAATAAAAAATCATGTGCACGTCATATTGTGTTAGGTTCATGAAATGCACGTCATTTAGTGATTGTTGCTAGGTTCATTTAATTAGAAATTGCCCGTCATTAAGATTAGGTCATTTTGATTAATTTAGATTGCATATTTAATTATTGCATGTTCATTAAGAAAACACAAAAAAAAAAAAATCATTTTACTCATTCATATAGTTTAGGCTATATTACTATGTCATATCACTTCATGTTAGATTAGTAGCATGCATTGCATAAAGCATGATTCTCATTAAATAAAGCGAAAACAAAAATTAAGTGATTGTGTGTTAAATAGAAATCATATCTATGACTGTTGATGTGAATTCTGATCTAACAATGTAGATGTTTCGTTGCTATAAGGTAAGTCCTGGAATTTATTCATTACTTTATTGGGTGTTAAATTGGTGGTTTGCGCACCCGCATGATCACCTCATATGTTAGGAAAATAGATTTAAAATCAATCCAAATCGCTTGCACAAATATTTTTTTGAAAATAAAAAGAAATGGTACCGAAAGGACATTAGAGAAGTCTAGTGTAACCAAGTCCCCGTACCCAAAGTCTCTGGTTCGTAGGAGTAAAATAATCCTCCCATTATTTTACTTAGGTGTCTAATCGACCTACCGTAAACTGATCAGTGGTGACTCCTAGATAATAATCATTTGCATGTTACATATTTGAACCTTAAGTCACGAATTGGTATGGGTTTGGGAGAGCCCAAGCTAAGTTTAAAACTTAGTAGTCCATTAGCCTAAACTTAGGTGGTGCACCTGAAATTGAAGTTGTGACACATTCGCGACTCCGCTGGGGACTTAAGTTAAAACTCTTAGTGGACTTAGGCCGATTTTTCTTTTCTTTTGAAAAATGTTTTTGTTTGGCAGCGAGGATCCCAGGTACGTCCTTAACATTTAATGTGTTAAATGTTTTTGCAGGATGGGAGGTATAAGGGGAAGTGTTTGCTAACCTTTGTTTTGCAGGAAGGTGTAGGAATGTATTGTTTATTTTTAAACTATTGAAATGTTGTTTGATATAAACTATCGTGCATGCCCTGCATTTAGCACTACACTATTGCACACACAACCTGCCGCCGGACTTGGGCCGCATAGGATCATCTGGGATGGTATTGAGATGAATGCCACTCCGATTGCCTGCCCGCGATACGAGTTGCCCATCTCAATCCCGAAATTTCTTTTTTGGTGTCAAGAGTACCCACCTCGGTTCGTATGCTCGCAACGCAGGTCGGCTCTTTGACCAAGCCGGAGTCATGAGGACCCGACATAGTTCACACGCCTGTGGCTAGTTCGATCATCCTTGTGGCTCCACTTTGATAAGCCTTATAGATTAGAAATCGAGCCACTTACCATGCGCATGTCTATTTGATTGTTATTGATTTTTCTTGGTAAAGTAAGTCTTCTATCCCTATACCATGCAATTTATATTGTCGTGCTTTTAGTCTGCCCATGACAATTTAGGTCAAGCATTGATTTAACTCCTTTGTCAATTAGAGATGAAATGAGGAAATTGTCATGCAATGAATCATTTTGAAAAAAAACTTTGGAGAATTTATTTTTAATTCATGTCTAGGAAATTTGATCTTGCTAGGTGTCGCGACCCAATCTCGCCACCCTCGAAGTCAAAGGAGGAAAGGTCGGGTTTAGGGGTACTTGATCATGAGAGTTCCCTTATGAGATCGCGAGCTCTCCCAAGCTCATACCCCGCATGACAGCGGGTTTATTTATGCGATTTAAGTATTTAACAACCTAAGAAAATACAGGAGTCGCCACTAGCCTCATTTTGGGGGTCGACTAGAAAACCCAATCGAAGGTCGGGAGTGTTCCCTCGATTCCTATGCAACCAAATATCTAGGTTCGGGGACTTGGGTTACGCTAATATAACTATTAGCGCCCTTTTGGTACCTAAACAGTATGTCGTGTTTTTCTTAATATGTTCATGCGTTTTTTTTTACATTTTTCGAGATCATCATTTTTATACTAAGTGATCATGCGTGGTGGATTACTTTCATTCTATTCTATTCCTAAAAAAAAAAGAGACCAGAAAAGGAACCATTCAATGAAATTGAAATTGCAAGACATGAAGTAAACAATCAAGAAAAGTAGTAAATCTATCATGCAATCCTAAAAATATAAAAAAAGAGAACACAATTAAGAAAAAATGGAAACCCGCAACTCGTTGGGTTTTATACAATGCATAGAACCCGAGACATATGTCAGGAAAAACGAATATTACATAATAAATGGTCGGAATGGACATCGACCTCCACCATTTTTATGCCCTCTCCATCTATGGGGTCTAATCTAACCCTAACCTAAGAAATCTATAACTAGGTACATACGGCGGGAGAAAACAAACAAACACATCAAACAACCAAAAACAATACATCATATCAAAATCAATTGTTTAAAAGAAGTACAATGCGAAAGTCAAATTTTGAGTGATATCCTAAGGTTCAGCATTGTTATGTGCCGCACCTAAATCATTCATCTAATGATCACATGCAAAGCATATAAAATGACAAGCATCCAAGCCATATAACCTTGGTTCTCAGTTAATCAAACAAATGAATGAGCTGACGAAGGATCACTTACTAAACAATATGCATCTTTGATATGTGAAATTGACAAGAGACTTGAACATGTGATATCACTATCCCACGGGCAGATAAAAAAAAACAAGCCAAGACAAAATCCATCTAATCTATGCTTAATCCACAACTTCCAGCATGCAATCAGAATTGTAACAGAGCACATGAGACTGCAAATTGTGATTGTTTGATGACAAATTGCCATGAAATTGAAGCTATATCTTCTCACAAGCATGTATGAGTCTACTTGATCAAAATGGCATCAATCCATAACAAACTAGCCTCAAGATGGAATCAAATGCACACCCAATCATGGGAAACAACTTTCATGGCAAAAGTTTTTAACGTGAGCTACATAGAAGTTTATGAAAATTCAAGAATGCACAATACCACGTCAAAAATGCAGCAAAATATGGATGTCATGACACATTAATAGTGATTTGATCTAAAAAGAAAATCTGAAGAATATGAAATTTTACCACAGCATGAACAAAAGAAAGACGAACAACTTTTGTTAAGGACCCAATCTTAGAATCCTTAACAAGAAAATCCTAGAAGAATGACAAGAGGTCGGCTTAGACAAGGGAACAACAGGGGTTCTGAATTTCATTTTATGACAGATTTCTATCATGCGCATCACAAGAGAAGTTGAGTCCAATTGATGTGCAAATCATGCAAAATCAGCATCATAGGAAAGATTAAAACGAGCCCACTTCCTAAGAGAAGTTGAGTCCAATTGACGTCAAATTGATAGACGGAAAATGATAATCATGAAAACATGCAAATCAGCCACAAGTGAATTAAAACATAATGCATAACTAATGGTTTATAAAACCATCCAGACAATGCACAAAGAGTAGTTCTTAAAAAAAAAGAAAAAAGAATCACAGCAAACCCTACAACTTTAAAAAGATCGACAAAAGTAGCAAACCCTGTTTTTATTTCTACAAACTTCTGCCTATATCCGCCAACTTCAACCATCAGTTTTACCCATCAATTGATCTCTGCTTGATCTAGAAAACTTCCCAAATTTGAGTAAAACCAGACCAGAACAGAGATTTATTACTTTCTAAAACTCAATCTGGTTCAAAGTGAAAACGAATATTACTCACAATCAACGAGGCCAATGAGCACAGGTTTTAAGCATGCCATAATGCTAAAATTGCTCAGATTGATTAGATCGACAGTAAGCAAGATGAAATCAATATGGGCATCATGATTTAAGTAAGCCATGAATATCTTAAGTATAGACTGATGAAGACACTACGCAGATATTCATTCAGGCATCTTCACAAACATATGACAAGCATATCATTTTAGTGACCAAAAAGCGAGGGCAAATCAGCAACTTAAAATCATGCGACCACAACATCATCCAAGCGGGATCAAATCAATAGTACATCCTCAATAAGATGCTACTTTCACCCTAAAGTTCTAGGTCTCAGTCCTATGAGCAGCCTTAGCTTCCAAAGTTTTACCATCAGAGGATAACAAGACGGAGTTCATGAGACCCTTCACTTTTTCAATAACCATTTCCCCCAAAAAACGAACACCAGGAATTCTCTCCCATTGACCAAACATACGGAATGCAGAAGCGGAAATAGGTACGAATCACATTCAAATACGTTCAACAGAAACTACTGAATGAAAAAACTGAAGCTAAATCTATGTTATTGCTCTACATAAAAGAAATGTGAGACAACTATGGCGTTACAACTATACCTGTATTGGACCACAAGAGGATGGCAAGCAAAGCAGCGAAAGGGACAGTTCTTGAATGAATCGGCGAAGGATCGATCTCTAGAAGCTTCTACTTTCAACACCAGCGAATCTACTCTTCGGTTCTATCCTCGGAGTCGAGTTGAGACCTCCAAACTCGGCGTAGTTCCAAACCCTGATCCGGTGAGCTCGATCTAGAGAGAAGATCAGTTAAGTGTCGTTGTCGCGGCCGATGTCGCCGATGTCGCCGATCTTCGCCCTAAATCGAGAGATTAGCCAAGAAACCCTCAGAATCACCGGAACCGAGAGCTACGAAGAGAGAGGCTCCATCACTGTGGAAGCCGGAGGTGATGAAATCAATGGTAGATCGACGCCGCCGTCGCCACGGGCCAGAAGGGAATGTGTCCGCTGAAAAAACGACGCGAGCGGTCACTGATTCCAACTTCCCTCCTCCGATTCTTCTTCTTCTTCTTTTCTCCCCATAGAGAGAGAAACAGTTTGGAAGTTGAGCAGAGAGCCGAAAGAGAGAAAACGGTTGTAGAGAGAGAGTCGATTTTCCAGAGAGAGAAAAATGGATCTGTCGAATGGCCTCCTTTTTTCTTTTCTTTTTTTCTCTTTATATATTTTCAGGCAAGATCAAATCATAGCCCTTGGATTGAACTAAGGGCTAGGATTTGATCTTCTTAGTTAAGAGTTCCCCTAATTGAGCACATGCCTATTTCAACGGCCGTGATGCATTATTGATGAACGGCGACAATTAATTGTGAACTGATTGGGGTTTTCTCTCTATTTTTTTATTTTCTTATTTTTTATTTTAATTTTTATTTTTAGTGATGTATCGATTAAAAATCGGGTATCAACACTTTAGGGTGTCTATTTTTAAAGCCTTTTTTTAGGAAATTCCTTTCTTGTACGAACTTTTCATGAATAAATGAAAATGAAAAATGAAAAAAAATTAATTAGATTATTGTTATGGATTGACTCTCTATTTATACCTCATGCTTATATGATCCCGTTCATTCACATTAGGTGATTATGGAGTGATCTTGCTCACCCATCCATACACAGTCGAGAGCTAGAAGGGCGGATCAAAACGGGTGAGAAATTGCGACTCAAAGAAGAGAGCCAAGAGGACTTTTGAACCGTCTCATTTTCCTGAGGTAGCCGAATTTGACGCCACCATGAAGAGACTAGTGACATATCTAGAGGAAGAACTTAGGCACACATGATTCATGATTCTAAGTAGTTCAATTTCCTTATTTAATTGGGGCATGTTTAGTTGCACATCCCCCTGCGTGGGAATTTTTATTACTTTTCAGGGATTGGTTTCAATTTCTTTTCTTTTGCTTTAATGCTTGAATATCACATTTTTCATTCCAATAAATGTAATTTGATTGATGAATATCAATATTACAAGTTTTGTTTTGAGGACATGATGGGGTACACCAAACCAGCCCGGTGACGATATCCAACAAAGAAAAGAAAATATTATCCAAGGAGAATTCTGAGAACTGGGCTTCTTCATGCTTCCTCATCCAAAAAATCCCAAATAATAATAATAATAATAAAATCATTTTTGAAGCCATTTCAAAAAGCATGCATTAGGTTAGCCCTATTTAATTTTTGGATTCATTTACTTCATGTTTCAGAGCATTACTTTCTCGGTTTGATGAGAAAGCATTTGAAAAGGCACACCAGGTTGTAATTGGCCCAACTGTTAAGGACAAATTTCTAAAAGAGTTAATGTGACAGATTGGGAGCATGACATATTTTGGTAGTGACCCGACTGAGATAAAATCTCAACCCAAGCCAAAAATTGATATTTCATTTGCTTTTACTTTGATGTTGATAGTATCATATTCATGCACGTTCTCTTGTGCAGGGGCAAAAGTGGATTTTCAATCTTGAATGATAGGGATAATCCAAAGACATCAACTACTGAGGCAATCCCATTGTGGAACAATCCCCCGCATGAATGTTTAAAACCATTTCTTTTAGAGTGGTAAATTGTTTTGAATTTGACAATTTTTCATGCTTAAAGTTGTTGGGCTCTTTTAAAAAAATGGGATTTTGCATGATGACTCTTACATGTTTTGTCCACCAATTCCACTAAAGAACATCAAGATGGACTAATTTAATGAATGATGTGGAATGAATTGAGCATACTAAATGAGATGAGTCAAGATGATGAAAGGCAAACCCTATCCTAAACACAGCCCTCCGCTCATACACTTGTGAGGTGAGTGTAGGAAAGTTCGTATCTACAAGGTAAAGAGTTCTATCGCAAAAGGTACAATAACCGAAATGATGAGGGGCAATTTATTTCTCTATCCCAAACACTACAGGTGATCCATTGCTTAACTTCTTTAAGCCCTATACACTTGTGAAAATTCTTTTAAATTACCTCTGTCAAGAACCACCCCACATCGGGGCAAGTTGGAGGTAAGACAGCATCATGAGAGATGAGGAAAATGAAAAGAAATTTTCTTGCTCTCACTTACATCAATCTTCAAGTCATGCTATTACATTGAATTCATGTGGTAATTTAAGTGCCCTAGGATGACAAAGAGCATTTCTTTCTCTATCCTCCATACTTATATCATTTGCATAGTCCACTTGAGCCTGCAATTTCATTTCTTTAAGCCCAGTTGATGATCATCCCCCACACTGGGGCAAAGCAAAAGGTAGATGAAGACTCTTGAAAGTTCGAGTGTCATTTAAAGTATAATTCCTTGACACATGCACTGTGCGCAAGAATTGAAATCAAAATAGAACTAAGGGGCACGAAAAAACAGTGTGACTAGTAAAAGCAAGGCCAATGCCCATGAAAAGAAGTGAAGAAAAAATGCATGAAAACTAGGGGCATGAAAAAGCGGTGTGCCTAGTAAAAGCAAGGTCGATGCCCATAGATGAAAATGAAAAAAAAAAAGTCAAGAGATGTGACTATCAATTGTAAAAGGTTGCATCCCTCATGGAGCAGCATTCAAAGAACACAAATACCGAGCTTTTACAGTTAGTGGAGCACATTGCCAAGACAATCCCTAGTAAAAAAGAAAATTGGTGGTAATGCCAAGATGATCATCAGCGCTCACCCTTTACACATCTTTGAGCCTAATGATCCTTTCATTTCTCAACCCATGAACTCAGCCTATGTTACGTCCCTTACAAAGTCTCTTCTGATTAGGGCACTTGAATTAACGTAGGAATTCATATGTTTATAAGTATTGCTTGAAGGAGTGCGGGCAAGATTATTTTTTTCTCATTTTGTAGGGTTCTTGACTTATAAACCTGGAGATGATTACAGGATTATTCTTTAGCCTTGACTCAAAGAGTCCCCTGGTTAAGCCATTGACCAAGCCCACATTACGGTCTCTATTAAAGACCTCTCAGATTGGTAAGGTCGTACCGCTTGCGAGAATACTCGGACCCCTGTCGATATGGTGAGATTGAGTGATTATCATAAAATAGCTCTTCTAAATGAGAGTGAGTGAAAGTCATTTCTAACTAAAAGTCTCTCATTTGGTATTCTTATGAAATCCATGTCATGAGTGAAAATTGTCTTGAACGATAATTCTCTCCAGTAGAAATTTGGGTGATGCAAATGTCATTATGCATGAACCCCAATTGAATTGATAAAAGCTTCAGTAGATTTTAAAGTGTGCATTCCAGAATAGCCTTAATTGCTTATTTCTTTGGTGAATGCATTTTTGCTCTTATCATATCTGACAGATAAGGTTTCTCAAAGACTCAAGAGCTCCTGACATTTAGGTTCCTTTCAAAATGCCTCATGATATTAGGAGATGAGAAACCATCACGAATGTTCAAGGTGCATCCTTGATGTTCCAAAATTTATTTCTACCAGGAGGTGAAAGGCCTCTATAGGATATCTAAGTTCTAGAAGACATATCCCCAAGAATTAGAGATATCACCAGGTAAGTATATCTCTACCCATTCTTGACACTTGACTCGATCAAGCTATCCCTTTATATTGACCTGGTGTGCTTTTGTAACCCAGAGTCCATTTCATCGACTCGGCGTGCTTCCGTAGCCTGGTGTCCTTTATATTGACCTGGCATGCTTTCGTAGCCCAGAGTCCTTTTCATCGACCCGGCGTGCTTTAGTAGCCTGGAGTTCCTGACCTGGCGTGCTTTCGTAACCCAGAGTCCCTTTTATTGA
Source organism: Eucalyptus virginea (assembly GCA_014182375.1). Classification (NCBI taxonomy): domain Eukaryota; kingdom Viridiplantae; phylum Streptophyta; class Magnoliopsida; order Myrtales; family Myrtaceae; genus Eucalyptus; species Eucalyptus virginea. The sequence goes on along the minus strand of CM024516.1, from coordinate 58,644,071 downwards.
ACCGGCGTGCTTTCGTAGCCCGGATTTCTTTTATCGACATGGCGTGCTTTCGTAGCCCAGAGTCCATTTCATCGACTTAGAGTGCTTTCGTAGCCTAGAGTCCCTTTTAATAGACCCAACGTGCTTCCATAGCCCGGAGACCTTTATATTGACCTGGCGTGCTTTCGTAGCCCAGAGTCCCTTTTAATAGACCCGGCGTGTTTCTGTAGCCCGGTGTCCATTTATATTGACCTGGCGTGCTTTCGTAGCCCGGGTTCCCTTTTATCGAACCGGAGTGCTTTCGTAGCCCGGTTTTCTTTTATTGACCTGGCGTGCTTTCGTAGCCCAGAGTCCTTTATACCGACACTTGATTGAGTGTTCCCCCAAAGATTTTTCTCCAGATTCAATCTGATTAAGGCGACCGAAGAAAGGTTCGGGTCCTAGCCAAGCAAAACCCTAGTTTAAGCGACCGTAGAATGGTACGGGTCCAAAATAACATTTATTGCTTTAACAGGCGACCATAGAAAGGTACGAGTTTTAAAAAAGCAATTTTCTCATTCAGGCGACCGTATAATGGTACGGATCTTGGAAGGTGAATTCCGTTTAGGTGACCGTATAATGGTACAAATCCTGGAAGGTGAATTCTCGTTTAGGCAACCATAGAATGGTACGGGTTCTAGATAACATCTATTTCCCCATTCAGACGACCGTAGAATGGTATGGGTCCTGGAAGGGGAATTCCCGTTTAGGCGACCGTAGAATGGCACGGGTCCTAGACAACATCAATTTCCCCATTCAGGCGACCGTAGAATGGTACGGGTCTTGGAAAATCAATTTCTTTGTCAAGGCGACTGTAGAAAGGTACGGGTCCTGGGAAAACAGTTTCTTACAAAACCTTGCTGCTATTTTGGGTGACCGTAGAAAGGTACGGGTCCTAGGAAAGCAGTCTCTTTGCAAAGCCATGTTACTATTTTGGGCAACCGTAGAAAAGTACGGGTCTTGGACATGTAACACCAACTATCTCGAATTACTCTATCCTCCTTCAAGGTAAGTTTTTCCAGGTAGGTTCTTTTGCATTAGCATTTCCATGCATCATATAAATTGCATTCAAAAATGGAATTCATTTTCCAACAAAAATCACTCACTGCATGTGCACGATCAAAATTTAGGTCTCAATTTGTCTTTGAAAACAACCTCTATAAGCTCACCTTCAAAGAGGGGTAGCTATTGACACCTAAATTTTGGCGATCTGTTTAGTCATTTATCACATTAAAAAAATTAGGGGTTAATTTTATCCCTACAAGAAATTAATTGCATAGCATATAAATTTAGGTACATTTACTTTTAATTTGCATTTTATTTATTGGACCGGTGGAGGATGGGTTCGGATTAGTGGTTCTGAGCTTTAACTTGGTAGACCGAACTAAGCCCACAAAGCAAGTGAATTAGCCCAAGCCCATTTTTTTAATGATCGAAAATTATCTCGTGAAAAATAGAGATTTGAAATCTTTCGGGGATATGATGGAATTTTTTGGATAGGGCAGATGTGACAGCAAATATTACATTCGATAAAAAGCAAATATTATGTTTAGAAAAAAATATTTTGTGAATATGGATTTGGAAAAATTAAAACCCTAACTCATGGCCTATAAAAAGAAAAACGAATAGGGTTTTATGGGGGGGCTTCTCTTCGTTCGAGAATAGAGAACACAAAAAAGTGAAAAGTAAAAGAGAGAGAATTGAGAGAGAGAGACAGCAGAAAGTGGTAGGTGAGAAAAAGTAAAAAAGAAGGAAGAAGGAGTCGTCTTCTTCGAAGGATCTACCGATGGTCCCCAACCGCGAACGTCGGTGCCGACCGTCGTGCTAGCGCCGCCGCTGCGGGCCTTGCACGTGGCCGCCGCCGCCGTTCCACCGTCGCCCGAAGCTTTGCCTAGCTGTTCGCCGTCCATGAAGCCCGACATCGAGCCGCCGCTGCCCCCGCTCCGTCCGCGATCTGCTCAACCCGGCGCCCGCCGCGTCCCCTCGGCGTTTCCTCCTGCTCGCTCATTACTGCTCGAGCCACCGGCAGTCGAAACCCTTGCTGCACCATCGCGATTTCACCCTCAGCCCATTTGCGACGCCCGCGAAGCCTCTGCTGCTCTCGACGACCCGACGTCTCCACCTACTCTTGCCCTCGCCGACGCACCTCTCTGCTCGCCCGTTCACAAGCCCACCTTGTCGCGTCTCCGAGTGACCCACGGGAGCTCGCGCCGCAACTCGATTCCCCTGCTCGACAGACGTCGCATCTCTACTTCGCTTGTCGAAGCCGCTGCTGTACTGATCCGAGTCTCATTCGAGTGGCCACCCGAGCTGCTTTCACCGCTCCAGATCCGGACGCTGAGCCACCATACGCCCGTCCGACGCCCAGCCTTCGTCGGTGATCCGCCTCAGCCCGAGCCTGCACCTTCGCCCCCAGCGTCTCTTGCTGCCCGAACGCTATCCACGCCGCTTTGCTCCACTTGCCGCTAGAGCCCCGTGCCGGAGATCCGACGACCACGACCGACGACCGACGGTGACCCACCACAAAGCTGCCAAGTCACGGGTGAAAAAGCAAGAAAAGGAAAAAAAGAAAATCACATTAGGTAGTTTTCTATTTTATTTTATTTTATTTTATTTTACTTGTTCTTTTTAGTAAAATTATTCCTTAATGTAAGATTGAGGTTGCTCGACATGAAATTGCCTATGAAATTTAGGATTGACAGTCCGATTTTTGCGCCTGAAATCCGACTCACAATTGCTTGCAAAATCGTCAATCCGATCTCCCGCCCGAGATTCGATTTGCGATTTATTTAAAAATTGGCCAACCCGATCTCATATGCGAGATATGGTTCGCCAACTTGTGGATATCAATCCTATCTTATCTGATTTGCCGTCATGTTGGTTGAATCAATTTTATTTTTGTAAAATGAAAAATCCAAAAAAAATATTTGAATTAGGATTGGGTTGATTTTAGAATATCTCTTGTTATCTTGCATATTTAGAATAGGGATTTTTTTTTTCGAATTTGTTAAAAAAAAAAAAATAAAAAATGCATTCATTTAGGATGTTAGTTTTAAATTTGAATTGCATGTTTACTTATTTGGCAATTTCAATTTCGAATTTCATAATAAAAAAAGAAAAAAATAGAATTAGGGTATTCTTTGCATGTCATTGCATATTATGATAGATTGCATGCTTATTAAGAAAATAAAAAATCATGTACACGTCATATAGTGTTAGGTTCATGAAATGCACGTCATTTAGTGATTGTTGCTAGGTTCATTTAATTAGAAATTGCTTGTCATTAAGATTAGGTCATTTTGATTAATTTAGATTGCATATTTAATTATTGCATGTTCATTAAGAAAACACAAAAAAAATCATTTTACTTGTTCATATAGTTTAGGCTATATTACTGTGTCATATCACTTCATGTTAGATTAGTAGCATGCATTGCATAAAGCATGATTCTCATTAAATAAAGCGAAAACAAAAATTAAGTGATTGTGTGTTGATTAGAAATCATATCTAGGACTGTTGATGTGAATTCTGATCTAACAACGCAGATGCTTTCGTTGCTATAAGGTAAGTCCTGTAATTTATTCATTGCTTTATTGGGTGTTAAATTGGTGGTTTGCGCACTCGCATGATCATCTCACATGTTAGGAAAATAGATTTAAAATCAATCAAAACCGCTTGCAAAAACAATTTTTTGAAAATAAAAAGAAATGGTACCGAAAGGGCATTAGAGAAGTCTAGTGTAACCAAGTCCCCGTACCCAAAGTCTCTGGTTTGTAGGAGTAAAATAATCCTCCCATTATTTTACTTAGGTGTCTAATTGACCTACCGTAAACCGATTAGTGGCGACTCCTAGATAATAATCATTTGCATGTTAAATATTTGAACCTTAAGTCGCGAATTGGTATGGGCTTGGAAGAGCCCGAGCTAAGTTTAAAACTTAGTACTCCATTAGCCTAAACTTAGGTGGTGCACCCAAAATTTAGGTCGCGACAACGTGTCATAACGATTTTACCTTATAGTCGGGACCCGTATGATGGATTGATGCGTGATAGGTGGCGCACTAATGTGCAAGAACATATAAGAATCACGGCATCATTGGTTTCGGTTATGCATGAGTGGATCACATTGTTTATGGCACGCACACATGAATTGATAACGTGTAGGGTGTGGCAATGGCCAAGTGAGATCGCTTGTGACGCGACTCGTATGTGATTAATGAACTGCATCATCTAATGGCTATGTGCATTGCGTGTATTGTGCTGAGATCCAATGTGCAGGGTATGGCATACCAGGTAAGGTTGCTTGCGAATCGATTTGTTGGTTGTTAGTCGTGGTTTGTTTGTGGGGTGGTTCTGGAGAGATACCTCGAGTTGAGTTGGTGTCCTAATCGAGAGTTAGGGGGAGGACTCACTGAGATTTATATCTCACTAGTTATTGTATAACCACCTTCAGGTCCTTAGAATGGCACTTCCACTAGTGAGATTTGGGATCCCTAAGGACTGGGAGACCGTCGTGACGCACCACTGCTTCCCGGGTTGGGCGCATCTTTACGAGAAGTATCTATCCACTATCTGGGTGGATGAGGGACCAGGGCAACGGATACCCCATCGGTTCCTGGCGTGGTTCATCCGAGATGGAGATATGTTGCTCGGTTCTCTACAAGGTTTTGACGGGCCGCCCGGTAGGAGCCCTGAGGATGCTGACTAGGACCCCATGGAGCTAGACCCTCCTGATGGTGCTGTGGAGGATGCTGACCTCGCTTCACTAGTGATCGACTCATACGCCTCCGACTATGACTTGACAGGGTCCGAGTCCGCTGGGTCCGAGTGACTGTAGTGCCGAACTCGAGGGTTCTTTTTGTGTATAGTTGAATTAGCCTAGCCTAGTTTCTTTTTGGTCTGGCTTAGAGGATGGATCGGCCCTCTGTTGGGCTTATAGATCGGAAACGATCCTCCGTAGGTTAATCCAATATGAAAATGTATATACGAGTAGATGTTGTGTTTCTGCTGTTCATCTCACTATCCCTGTTTGATTGCTTGATTGTCTGTTGACTGGGAGATGATACGTTTTTCGCTTGCGCATAATGAAAGATTAAAAATGAAGGGTCGGCGATAAATCCTGGAACATCGCTTTCTATCGACCAAGGAAGGGGTTGTTGCGTGCTCGGGATTCGGGGCGTGACAATTAGGATATTGGATATGCCCTGTAGATGGACCCTTATGCTATGACCAATGCCCTAGACTCTAGTTGGTCGTATATATGTGAGTTAGTGTCTTCTATGTCTCGTAAAATAAGCACTCTTCTTTTCGGGAAAGTATCAGGGGAAGCTCCTCTCCATTACAAAGTTCACCAAAAAGGTTCAAATTTGCATCAAATCAGGAGTTCCCAAGTGTTATGTCCACTCAGAGTGAAATCAATCAAATGGGACCTCATGGAAATCAATCAAGTGGCTGGGATGTCCTTTTGCAATGTTTGGTGTTGATCAAAATCAAGACTTTTCTTCCTCTCTTTTTTTCCCCACATTTTCTGACAGATTTATCAGGATTTCACATAATGAGTCAGATCTGTAGCAAATCAGGAGCTACCAAGTGTCCTGTCAAAGTGAGTTTGTTTTTCATCTCCCTCCCATTATTTGTGTTGGAGTTCAGAAGAGCTTGTAGACTAGACAATGATTGAACCTTGATCCATTCATTTCAAAACTTAAATTGTTGGGCAATCGACACATTAGAAATTAGCACTTGGAAAAAAGTTGGTGATTCCCTAAATGAAGGTGGGATAGCCAAGTACCTTACATTCTAATGATAATTGTTATTAGCAAAATAGACATGATTTAAGAGAGGAAAATTATGTTTAAAAGAGTGATTTGACAATGGATCGCGCTTTTTCCACTTTCATTTAGTTCAAACACTCTCTTTTATAGTGTATAGACCATATTACTCCCCGCTTTTGCCTCCTTTAAATGTTGTACTCCACATAGTCAAATGTGGGGGCTATGTGGGTTCCTTTTTTGAATTTATTTCTTCTTTTTCTTCCACTTTTCCTTTTCTTGTTCTCACTTGTGTTGAAGTGTATCCTCCAACACCTCCATGCACACCAACAACTGGGTAGTCTCACTAAGCCTTAAGAGCTTCCTCCTTACCTCACTATCGTCCCTCAAAACTCTTGGTATGTCTAGTAGAATCCCCCTATGTCGGCATGAGCTTCCTCTTGATATAATTCTCTATGTCGATCTTTTGATTATTGCGATAATTTTTTAGATTCGCAACAGAATGATCGAGGTGCTCGAGCTCTCGGGCAATGTGAGCAAAGACCTACATGTGAAGATGAAAACTCTATTACATCTACAATTGACCATCCAGGAGGATAAAGAGCTTGACACTCTCATCAAGGAATCATCACGAGAGACAATGATATCGTTAAATAGAGTCCCTAATCAATAAAACTATCAGATGAAAAAGGAAAGTGGAAGAAAAAAAGAAGAAACAAATAAAAACAATCATAACTAGGCCCTACTTTTGACTCTTTGCATGACAACATGAAAAAATGAGGGGTCATACTGTCAATACACTGTAAAAGGGAGTGTCAAATCAACTGTTTGGCTTTTTGGGTTTTTAATGGAAATGAATAGGAAATCACTTAAAAATGATAAAGCAAAAGAAAGAAATGAAAAATGATACTTTTTGGTCAAGAAACGGGCTCTGTCGCAATCAGAAATATTAATCTCAATCTTTCTACTTTTTATAACGCGTCAACTAAAAATGAGATGTCAACAAAGGACGTGAAGCCATTTAAAATGGTTGTTGTGTTAATTAACGTGTCTTATGTAGGATCATTTGCATGTCAAAGTAGCATGAAAAATGAGATAAGTCGTTAACCTCATGTTAAATGGTCTTGTAGGTGGGAATTATAAGGGGTGATGTGTTTGTAAACCTCTTGTCTTGTAAGTGGTGAAAAGATGTATGCGTGTATGATTGGGTTATATTAAAGTGTTGTATGTTTAAGTTTAAATGCATGTTTAAAAGTTTTAGCATGACACCACACACATAACCAGTGTCTAAAACTCCGATCGCACCAACTAGCACCTTTAGGAGGGTTTGTTTGTGGAATCCACAAGTGAATACTTGTGGTAATCCATGTTTCCATAAACTCACTCATCCCAATCAATAAAAGTTGCACGGATCGATGATAGTAGTGGTGAGTAAACTACTTTTATTGGTTGGGATGAGAGCCTTAAGCCTTTAGCATCCTTATCCTTAGGTATCAAAATCTCACAAGTTCTCATGCGATGTGTAGTTGTGCTTGGCATGGTTAATTTGGTAAGAATTGTTCCTGTTTTATCGATGATATGCTTTCTAATTTTTGAATTTCAATTTCGCACTCTGTGTTTCCCACGATGACAGATTTTTAATCTTAAATACCCCTTTAGATTTAGGATTTAGATGGGCAAGCCGAGATCGATATCATCCCGTGCTGAGGAGCCTCAAGACCATATGGAAAGGCCTCGACTCGATGTACCGAGGTTATGTGGAGAAACGAATTGGCTACCTCCCGACCTTGCGAATGGTCAAACCTCGTATCGTAATAGTAAAAGCTTTGGTCCATTTTTGGAACCCTGTGACTTCTATTTTCGTGTTTAATCAAAACAAATTAACCCCTGATATTGAGGAGTTCAAGATAGTCATTGGATTGGGTAAGGGTTCCCTAGGTTTTGTCATTCCCCCCATCCATCAAAATCCGATTTATCTTTTGAGCCAATTCCTAAACATTCATTCCGATAGAATTAGAGCCATTCTTAAGGGAAATTCCAACAAAATGCCATATACTTTCCTCGAACAATATTTCCTTAGTCGAGAACCTAAGTCTAGGAATCAAATTCCCTGCACCTTTCTCTTAATGTGTTTTGGCTTTGTCATATTCCCACATACCCGAAAGATGATGGACCTTTTAGTTATCCATGTTGTTAGTCAAGAATGTGCATTTAGTCGTCTCACACATATGATCCTCGCCGAGACCTTCATATCCTTCAACCATTTTAAAGAAAATGGATGAGGAACCCAGAGAGCCTAGATAGGTCTTCTTCAAGTTTGGCTCGTTTCTGACACAAGGAGTTCGCCCCTCGCATGAGAATCATCTATGTCACAAAAAAGTATCATCCTATCCTTATGTTCCATGATAAAAGAGAGTTCTTTCCTTTGTGGTCCTTTTCCATTTAGTTTCACTTTCTCAAAAAACTCACCCAAATCCAAATCTAATGACATGTCCAATGGCTACGACATCCCGAAGTGCACCTTATTAGCAGAGTCGACGACCCACTCCCCCTCGTGCGGTTGACGGGTCTAACGTCATATACCCTTTGAGGGTGCTTCGTCAATATCACATGCTTCAAACAATCCCGTCAATTCTCAAGCTAGGGTTATACCGTCTTGATTATCACAAATAAGTTATTGTGGAGGACCAAATTGGTCATATTGAGACCACGATTCGAGCTACCATTGGAATATGGTACCTCGCACTCCATAACATATAGTTGCTGTCAATGAATCCGAGTTAGAGGGAAAGATGAGGATATATCATACGACAATCGACTACATTTATCGTCAAGTGGAGCTTGAACTCGAGGTCAAGTTGCTTGATATTTCCACGCCTTGAGAACTCCAGCAAGCTCACATCATAAGTGAAGAAGGCGAAGCCTTGGCCGGTGTGGAATGCTTGTCCCATGACAACAAGCGCTTCCGCATGGTCCCATCGAATTCTTCTAGCTCTTAGGATTTTTACCTCAGACATTTCATGTACTTTCTTTTTCATGTAAAAAAGAGGATTCTTTGCACTTTCCTCATTTTGTTATAATCGAGATTTCCCTGTATTCCTCTTTACATCACTTGTAATTTGAGCCGCTTTGTAATCTCAAATATTTAAGGGTTTCTTTACCTTGTAATTGTTCGATATAATCAATGAAAGTTCATGAGATTACTCATTTTGATGTAACTTTTTTTTTATAAAAAGGAGAATTTAGGTTAAACTTTCATCATTGTCTCTCTCAATTGTATAATTTCTTTTAAAGAAATTTTGATAAGATGATGTTATATGATACTGGGGTCATATTCATTTCTTATCACTATTTCAACTAAAAAAAAATGTAGAATTGATAAGGTTTGTATTTTCTTGATTCTTCGATCACATTCTAATTTAAGTTTCTTTTCTTTTACAAAGGTACTAAAACACAGCTAAGACGTGTCCTATTATACACACCTTTCGTCAAGCGAGGATGGAGAGTGAGGATACTTGTACTCGTATTATTACCATGGAGAATCAAATGGCGCTCTTGACTGATCTTTCCAATCAAGTGAAGAACCTCACTCCCGTAGCCCTTGCTATTGCAACATCTATCCCCACGGCGCCTACAGAAAAAAGGCCTGCTAAAGAGGTCCCTGTTATCACCTCAACTGTTATTGACTTGGAGGCTTCACCAAAGGAATCCTCAGTTGTCCATTTGGATGAAGAAAGTGCGAGACGCCTCGTGAAGATGGAAGAATGCATGTGCATGCTGCAAGGCTACTGACTCTAAGGGTTCAACAAGCTATCTCCATTTGCTAAGGTGAAAGTCCCGAAGTTCTAAAAGGAGCCTGAGTTCTTAAGAAAGTATGATAGGACTAGATGCCATTTGGGCGAGTGACCCATTATTATGATAATCCTCCACTGCTAATCAATACATTCCAAGACAGTTTGATTGGCTTACCCTGACTTGATTCATTGAGCTCGACTTGGAGAAGATATATAGTTGGGAGGACTTAGTGAATGAGTTCCTTTGACAATACAAACTTAATTCCAAGATTGCTCCGAATCGGGAGGAGCTGGTTCAAGTTGACAAAAGAAGAAATGAAACTTTTAGAGCGTATGCCCAAAGGTGGAGAGTTACCGCGTCCTAGGTCAAGCCCCCACTAATCGAGAAGGAGACCATGCAGTTGTTTTTACGAGCTCTGCCTCGAGAATTTTTCAACAAGATGTTTAACAACACTTGCCTTAATTTCGCCACCATGGTTGAGTTAGGGGAATGCATAAAGGGAATTATGCAAGATGGTAGATTGTCCGAGATGACAACTTGTAAGTTCATCAAAAAGAAAGACAACGAGTTAGTGGTGGAATTTGCTTACATTTAGAGCCTATCCGCTCAAAAGCCGCACGCCCCTCTTGTTCATAAGCCTGCCATGGAAGCTACAAGCTCTTCCCGAAACTTTGATTGCAAAGGGAAGGCCTTGCAAAGGCAGTTTACTCCCCTATCAAGATTGATGTCCCAGTTACTCCCTATGTTGATTGAGCACCTACTGGTGGCTAAGGAGGTCCTGAGAGAAAATCCGCCGAAGTTTGCTGGGTTGGATACTAATAAAACCTATGAATACCACATGGGTGAAAAAGGGCATAATGTTGACAATTGCTACATTCTCCGAATAAAGATCCAAACCTGCTAAATAAGAAGATGATGACTTTTAAGGACACCATGCCTGATGTCCAACAAAATCCACTCCCAAATCATGCCAAAGCTGTTAATGTGATCTTTGGAGAAGAAAATAAACTCTCGTTTCTAGTTGATACTCACAAGCTAAGTCAGATCATGGCCTTCGCTGATTGTCGAGAGAAAGGTGACCATATCTCTCACGAGAAGAAGATAGCCTGCCTAGCCAAGCTAGTCAAGTTGGGTGTAATCCAATGTGATAGTGAGGGAACGACTAAGGGTGCGCATGACAAAATTTCTGGCCAGAAATTGATTTCTTAATTTCTATTCCATGGACGAGTTTCTCAGCAAAGAAATGCATTTGATAACGATTCAGAATTTCTATTTTCAGAGTAAAAATTCATTTGATAAGAGAATAAAATTTCTATTTCTAGAAGCGGTGACGGCCGACATTCGGTGGCCGGAGTCTAACATCCGGCAATCGACGTCCGGCATTCGACGATTGACGGCGGGTGGTCAGAGTCTGGTGTTTAGCGTCCGATGTTCAGCGTTCGACGTCGAAGGTCGGCAGCGGTGACTAGCAGTGGGTGGCCAATGGCTGAAATCCGGTGGCTAGAGTGGGTGGCCAAGCCGAAGTTCGGCAGCCGGCGGCGGGGGGCCAACGGTCGGACTCCGGCAGCCAGTGACTGGCGGGTGGCGACGGGTGGCCAACGGCCGAAGTCCGGTGGCTGGCGATGGGTGGCCAACGGCTGGAGTCTGGCGACCGGCAGCGGGTGGCCAATGGTCGAAGTTTGGTGGTCAGCGATCGGCGGTTGGCGGTGGGTGGCCAACGGCCGGATTCGACAGCTTGAGTCAACATCCGAACGGCTGGTGGTGACTGATGGGCGATCGGCGGGGGAGGTTCGGTGGTCAGCAGTGGGCCTCTGGTGTCTAGTGGTTGGCAATGAGTGGCCAACAACCGATGGGCGTCCAACATCCAGCGGCCGGCGGTTGATGACGAGTGGTTGGAATTTGGTGGCTGACTACCGGTGTTTGATGGCTGACGGTTGGTGGCGATCGGCTGATGGCCGAGGCCGATGCCGGGCGGCTGAGGACCGGCGACGAGCGTTCAGCATCCCACGGGCAGCAGGTGGGCAACGGGCGATGACGAGAATGAACGATGAAGAAAATTTTGATTTCTCATTCCTGTTCCAGAAATAGAAAAGCTAAAAATTTTAACTTTTGATTTCTACTCCAAATCTATTTCTGGAACATAAATTTGTTCTAGAAATAGAAAAATGAAATTGCGTTACCAAACGAATTTCTGTTCCAAACCTGTTCCGGGGAATAGAGAAACAGAGAAATAGAGAAATAGAAACGTTGTCATGCACGCTATAAAGAGCTTATACAAGAAATGAAAGATGTTAGCTGGGTTCACTCCTATGTGGAGGAGACCTAATGAGTTGCAAGCCCAAAAAGGGCTTGAGCCCATATGATAAGTTATATGAGGAAATATGGTTTCTCACTATCTATATAAAGAGGTAGCAGCAGAAAAGGAAACAGTAACAAGAGAAAAAGATAAAGCAGAAAATCTGGGGTTTGGGGTAATATTTGATTTACATCAAGCTGGCGTCGGAGGTCGATTCATAGTCCAATTGAGCTGAAATTTTGTCAGCATGTTCGTGGCGCAATTTAATCGAATCTGAACAGTTTGATTTTTGTTTGAAGCTCCATACATCAGGTTTTTCGTGGATTGATCAAAACTTGCGTTTTTGGTCAGATTTATCCTTGATCTCTTGTGAAGTTCATGTGTATTGCCAAGAATTATGTTCTTGAGGTGTTTGCTGCTATGTACCTCTAGTATTTGCTAGAGAAGAACAATTTTATTGATAGTGAAGATTTTCGGGTGGACTCCGGTCCCGTGGTTTTTTATCTCCTCACATCGAGGAGGTTTTCCACGTAAAAAAATTGTCTTGTGTTCGCGTGCTTGGTATTTATTTTACTCTACTATATCGATTCTTATTAGGTTTACACAAGAGGAGATTATTTTATTCCGCTGCGTTGATTCGATATTGTTCGAATTATTACCGTTCTCCCATCGAGTGGTATCGAGCATGGGTTATTGCTTGATTTTTCTGCCTTGTGTTAAACAATGGAAACGAATACAAGTAGAATGGTTACACTTTGAATGGTTCGAATTATCATATTTGGAAAGGGAAGATGGAAGATATTTTATATGTGAAAGATTTTTATTTGCCTGTATTTGCTGAGGAGAAACCCGGAGAATAAAGCCGACGCTGAATGGTCTATATTTCATCGTCAAGTGTGTGGTTATATCGGGCGGTGGGTAGATGATAATGTTTTAAACCATATTATTGAGGAAACACATGCACGCAGTTTATGGGATAAGCTCGAACAGTTATATGCTCGAAAGACTGGGAATAATAAGTTATTTTTGATAAAACAAATTATGGCTCTGAGATATCATGATGGTACTCGTTTGACCGATCATTTAAATTCTTTTCAAAGAATTATAAATCAGTTGCCTGCGATGGGAATCAAGTTTGATGATGAGATACAAGCACTATGGTTGCTTGGTACTTTGCTTTGGACTCATGGGAGACGTTAGAACATCTTTGTCTAATTCGCCCCGGATGGTACGATTACCATGGATTTAGCCAAGAGTAGTATTTTGAATGAAGAGATGAGAAGGAAGACACGAGGATCGTCCTCTTCACATTCGGATGCCTTGGTTGTTGAGAAAAGGGGAGAAGTGAGTCTCGAGGTCCGAGAAATAGAGATAAAAGTCGAGACAAAAGCGAGAGTAAGTATAATAAATTTGCTAATGTTGAGTGCCATTATTGTCATCGAAGGGACATATTCAGAGGTTTTGTCGCCAGTTAAAAAGGAGAAACAAAAGGAGAAAGGTAAAGCGAAGAAAAGTGATGATGACAATGATGACAATCATGTCGCTGCACTTAAAGAAGACTTTCTCACTATTTTTGATGGTGATGTGGTGAATTTTGTTTCTCATGAGACCAGTTGGGTAATTGATAGTGGTGCATCCGTTCATGCTACATCTCGTAGGGATTTCTTTACATCATATAGGTTAGGTGACTTCGGATCTGTGAAGATGGGAAACAATGGACTAGCTCAAGCTGTAGGCATCGGTGATATGTGCCTAGAAACCAGCAATGGCACAAGGTTAGTATTGAATAATATTAAACATATACCTGATATCCGCTTGAATTTGATTTCTACAGGCAAGTTGAATGATGAGGGGTATTGCAACACCTTCAGTAATGGTCAATGGAAACTTACCAAAGGTTCTCTTGTTGTGGCTAGAGGTGAAAAATATTCTTCGTTATACGGTATGCGAGGCAAAGTTGTCTACAGACAAAATTAATGCAGTAGATAGCGAAGATGCAGTTGAGTTATGGCATAAGAGGCTCAGTCACATCAGTGAGAAGGGTTTGTCAATATTGGCCAAGAAGAAGCTCCTTTCAGGATTGAAAAGTTCAGCGCTAAAGAAGTGTGCTAATTGTTTAGCAGGAAAACATAACAGAGTTGCATTTAAAAGCTCCCATCCTTTAAGAAAGTCGGGTATATCTTGGATTTAGTGCATTCGATGTTTGCGGTCTTATGAAAACAAAATCACTTGGTGGCTCTCTTTATTTTGTTACTTTTATAGATGATTTTTCAAGGAAAATTTGGATTTATACCTTGAAAACTAAAAATCAAGTGTTAGATGCTTTTAAGCAATTTCGGGCTTCGGTTGAGAGACAAGACTGGAAAGAAATTGAAATGCATCGGGCGATAACGGGGAGAGTATATTGGACCTTTTGATGAATACTGCAGACAACAAGGTATTCGACATCAAAAGACACCTCCCAAGACGCCTCAGTTAAATGGCTTAACTGAAAGAATGAACAGAACACTGGTTGAAAGGGTAAGATGCTTACTTTCACAATCAAAGCTACCTGGATCCTTTTGGGGTGAGGCTTTAAGTACAGTTGTGCATATATTAAATCTTACTCCATGCGTTCCTTTAGAGTTTGATGTTCCTAATAGAGTTTGGACAGGCAAAGAAGTTTCTTATGATTATTTGCGTGTATTTGGGTGCAAAGCATTTGTGCATGTTCCCAAAGATGAGAGGTCTAAACTTGATGTGAAAACACGACAAAGCATATTTATTGGTTATGGACAGGATATGCTTGGCTACAAATTTTATGATCCACTTGAAAAGAAAATTGTAAGAAGCGAGACGTTGTGTTTATGGAAGATCAAACAATAGAGGATATTGAGAAATCGAAGATGATTTCAGCACCACAGGTTAGTGATAATCTGGTTGATTTAGATCCAGTTCCTCTTACAAATATTCCTACACAGGTTGATGAAGAACAACAGGAAGTCAATGTTCCAAATAACGCACATGTTCCTGAACATGTTGAAATAGATAATACTATTCTGAACTAGAGGCTCAATTAGATGTTCCACTTTGGATGTTCCGGTTCGGAGATCCGTTAGAGACCGACGACCTTCCACCAGGTATTCTAGAAGATGAGTATGTATTATTGACTCGATGCGGGTGAACCCAGTGTTATGCGAAGCAATAGAAGATGAGTACAAAAGCAATTGGTTCGATGCTATGCGAGATGAGATGCAGTCACTTTATGATAATCATACTTTTGAATTGGTGAAGTTACCTAAAGGTAAAAGAGCTTTGAAGAACAAGTGGGTATATAGGTTGAAGTAAGATGAACATACTTTACAACCACGGTTCAAAGCTAGATTGGTTGTTAAGGGATTCGATCAGAGAAAGGGTATTGATTTTGATGATATGTTTTCTCCGGTAGTGAAAATGTCTTCTATCCGTGTGGTACTAGGCTTGGCAGCTAGCCTAGATTTAGAAATTGAGCAAATGGATGTTAAAACGGCCTTCCTACATGGTGACTTGGAGGAAGAGATATACATGGAACAACCTGAGGATTTCAAAGTGAAAGGGAAAGAGGATTATGTGTGTAAATTGAAGAAAAGTCTCTATGGCCTAAAACAAGCACCGAGACAGTGGTATAAGAAATTTGCGTTAGTTATGACAGAACAGGGCTATAAGAAGACTTCCTCGGATAATTGTGTGTTTGTCCAAAAATTTTCTGATGATGACTTTATTATTCTCTTGCTTTATGTTGATGATATGCTGATTGTTGGCAGGAATGCTTCAACAATTGAGTTATTGAAGAAACAGTTGAGCAAGTCTTTTGCCATGAAAGACTTGGGCTCGGCGAAGCAGATTCTTGGCATTAGAATTACCCGAGACAGAGATGCTAAGAAGTTATTTTTGTCGCAAGAGAAATATATCGAGAAGATCCTTCAGAAATTTTACATGGACAAGGCTAAAGTGGTTAGTACTCCTCTTGCTGCCCACTTTAAGTTAAATATGATGCAAAGTCCTACGACTGATTAAGAAAAGAAAGATATGGAAAGTGTTCCATATGCTTCCAGTATGTAGGAAGCTTAATGTATGCGATGGTATGTACACGCCCGACTTGGCGCACGCGAGTTGGCGTTGTTAGTCGCTATTTGTCAAATCCAGGCAAGCAGCCTTTGGAATGCGGTAAGTGGATTATGAGGTATCTTCGGGGAACTTCATATTTGAAACTCAGTTTCGGGATCGGGAAACTTGAGTTAGTTGGATACACAGATTTCCACTTGACAGGAGATATTGATACTCGCAAATCTACTTATGGTTATTTGATTTCTTTTGCGGGTGGAGCTATGTCATGGAAGTCAAGATTGCAGAAGTGTGTTGCACTTTCTACAACCGAAGCTGAATTTATTGCAGTGACTGAAGTTAGTAAAGAGATGCTATGGATGAAGAAGTTCTTAGAAGAACTTGGGTTCAAGCAAAAGAGGTATGTGCTATTTTGTGATAATGAAAGCGCAATTCATCTTGGTAAGAATTCATCTTTTCATTCTAGATTGAAACATATTGATGTTAGATATCATTGGATAAGGGATGTTCTAGATGAAAAGTTGTTGGAACTTGAGAAAATTCATACAGATCATAATGGCTCCGATATGATGACGAAGACTCTACCAAGAGAGAAGCTTGAACATTGCCGTTTGATAGCAGGGATGGTGAATCCCTCCACATTGTCGTGAGGGGAGATTTGTTAGCGGGTTCACTCCTATGTGGAGGAGACCCAATGAGTTGCAAGCCCAAAAAGGGCTTGAGCCCATATGATAAGTTATATGAGGAAATAGGGTTTCTCACTATCTATATAAAGAGGTAGCAGTAGAAAAGGAAACAGTAACAAGAGAAAAAGATAAAGCAGAAAATCTGGGGTTTGGGGCAATATCTGATTTACATCAAGCTGGCGTCGGAGGTCGATTCATCGTCCGATTGAGTTGAAATTTTGTCAGCATGTTCGTGGCGCAATTTAATCGAATCTGAATGGTTTGATTTTCATTTGAAGCTCCATACATCAGGTTTTTCGTGGATTGATCAAAACCTGCGTTTTTGGTCGATTTATCCTTGATCTCTTGTGAAGTTCATGTGTATTGCCAAGAATTATGTTCTTGAGGTGTTTGCTGCTATGTACCTCTAGTATTTGCTAGAGAAGAACAATTTTATTGATAGTGAAGATTTTCAGGTGGACTCCGGTGCCGTAGTTTTTTATCTCCTCACATCAATGAGGTTTTCCACGTAAATTTTTTTTCTTGTGTTCGCGTGCTTGGTATTCATTTTACTCTACTATATCGATTCCTATTAGGTTTACACAAGAGGGGAGATTATTTTATTCCGCTGCGTTGATTCGATATTGTTCGAATTATTACCGTTCTCCCATCAAAAGACCCATGCTTGAAGTCTTTAGACGAAAACCCAAGCACAAGCAATTCTCAATATGGCGATTGTCGAGCCACAAAGGGGAAACCCCCAATTTGTCAATTAGAAGAGGAATGCTCGGATTCCAAAGATGAAGTTGAATGTAAAGCTTCCCGCATGGATTGTGAGTTCGTCAAGAAAGCTCATGAGAAGGGTGAAGTCATTGACGCCCTTGGTCAACTGAGTGGCAAGTACGATTTTATATTAAAGTACACACCTCCATCAAGTTTCTTTATTGACTCAAAAGATTTTATTCCAAGTGGATGGGGCGACGAGGAGGATGAGATCAATCATGTTGCACCCATATTGAGCAATGAAGGAGTTTATTTTGATGACGAGTCGGAGCCTAAGTACAAGACCTCCCATTCGGACTGTGAGTTCGTGAGAAAGACCCGTGAAATATGTGAAGTGGTCGATTCCCTTGGGCAACCAAGTGGAAAGTATGATTTCATGGTGAAGTACACCCCTCCTTTGATCTTCTTTAGCGACCCCAAAGACATTATTCCAAGCGGATGGGGAGAAGAGATCAACGATGAGATAGTAGCCATGATTACTCCCATTGTGATTAACTTGGCTAAGGAGAGCGCCACTTATGAGATCTGACGGACTGACGTGGGGCTCATCATTTTGGATTTGTTGGTTGATAGCCTCGAAGCTATAAAGATTTCGAACACGAATTTCAGAACCATTGTTATTGAGCGCTACCGCAGAAGAAGGATGAAAACAAAAAGGCCGAAACACCTCCCACTTATAGTTCCAAGGCAATTCCATGGAATTATGACTCCAATGAAATCGACAATGTTACCTGATTAAGTTGATGCTATTCGTCTCGTGAAGGTGTTGAAAAGAAAGCTGTGATGAAGAGGAGGTAGAGCAACTCCTCAAAACCATCAAAACAAGCAAGTCCAAAGTGATTGAGCAACTGAGGAAAATGCTAGCTCAAATTTCCTTGTTGAAACTATTCAAATCCTCTAAGAAGTATTGGAATGCTCTTCTGAAGAATTTAAACAAAGTATATGTGTTTGTTGCGACCCGACCTTGCCCTTGAGGGGTCATAGGCAAAAGGTTAAGTTTAAGGGTACTTGATTATGAGAGCTCCCTTATGGTGCATGTTCTAAAAGATGTCATCACCTCATCTTTCGAAATCAACTAGGTGAGTTTACTGGGTCACAATCGTGAGCTCTCCCATGCTCGTCTCTCGCATGACAATGGAATTTGTCGTGATTTGCTTTCACATGTACAATACACCTTAAAAAAGAGATCGGGTATGAATAATGAAATTAAGGGTACTCTTACCATGGTAGTCCTCTTGATGGTACTTTAACCCATAAGAATGACACCACTTCATCTATTAGGACAATTTCCACATTGAGGATACTAAACTACAGTGAATCTTGTCAAGACCCATAGCCCTCACGATGGATTGATTTATTATCTATGAGTTGTTTAAGACAATCTAGATGAAGGTTAGGAGTCGCCACTAGCCTCGTTTTTGGGGGGTCGGCTAGAAAACCCAATCGAGGGTCAGGAGTGGTCCCTTGTGTGACATCATGATTTTCAGACTCTGATTTCGATTGGTTAAATTGGGCATTTCATCAACGCGACTATAGTGCTTTTCTCTGAGTTGGCCACTCACGAGATAACTAGACTAGTTGGGTGAGTTATTAAGGACTTTAAGGCAAATAGACTTGAGAATTCGACTAGGAATCAACTTCTCGATCGTGCTCATCTTTAGAGATCATTGCGACATAGTATAAAATCGATTTTATATCAGATATAGGTCGGTTCGACTGAGATGAATGACTGATCATGGGTGACTCCTCTAAATTGGAAAATTCTCATCGACTGGCACTAATTTGATTTTATTATTGTTTTGGTACCCTGTGTCCGTATTTGAATCCTAGAGATTTTCACGACAATCGAGAGTGGCCAATGTGTCGAGTGGGTTCATTGTGGCTCGAAGAAAATTGACCACGGGTCATTTGTCCTAAAAAGTTTTGAAAACTACCTGGTAGCCTAGGTCACGCTAAGAGCGCGTCAGAGTGAAATTAACCGCCAATCTAAGTTCGATTTTAGAAATTGAAGAGTCTGTCATATCACAGGTCATTTTAGGAGTGTCGGGTCAGTCTCAGAAGATTTTTCTGACAACCGGGACTTTTTGGGAAAAAGTTGAGTTAGGGCCATTTTTATCGGAAATTGCAGAGGACCGTTCTTGAATTCGAAATTGGGATGCAAGTAGGCTACATTGGTAAAGAAAAGTACTGATTTGATTGATGAGGTGTTAAATAATTTAATGGGGGTCGATTTGATTTGATTCAAGTGGGATTAAGGTCCAATTGGAGGGAAAAACCTAGCAAAATTCGTATGCCACATCTACCCCACATTTTGGCCTACCCTAAATGCTTCTAGAAGGAGTATAATTGTCAAGAAATGGTGAGTGGAATGTGACATCACATGAGGTCATGGTGGGCCAAGTTTGTGATGACCTAAGAGAGAAAGTGTGTGAGAGGAATAGGGGAAAATGGATTTTTCTTCTTCTTCTCTTTTCTTTTCCCCCCGTTGACCGAAACCCCCCATCTTCTTCTTCGGCCACTCGTGCCATGGCTATGCGAAGACTAGAGCAACCGAAGCAGTAGGTCCTCTCGCCGCTGTCGTCGCTCACCGAAGTCGGAATCGTCGCCGCCGTCCGCCGTTCTGCCGCCCTCGCCCAGCTTTGTCCCTCTCTCTTCCGCTACTCTTGTTCGAACAAAGTAGAAGCAGAAACAGAGGCCAGCTGCGTTGAAGGAGCTGCAGCCGCGCCGGAGCCAAGACCGTTGTCGCCGCCTCACGCCGCACGCCGTCGCTGCTCCTCAGCCGTGCGCGCTCGCCCTCCGCCTCTCCCTCACCCTCCTCAGCCGCCGGTCTCTGCTCATGCATCCAGGCGAGGTGCTGGTCGACCCATTCAGGCGGCGGATTGGCCACCTCCGGCCACCGTGCGCCCCCACCTTAGCTCGCCGGAGCTCTGCCTCGCCCTCAGCCGCCCTTGGCCACCTCAATCAACCCCGGAACCGCCCCAACCAGCAGCAAGCAGAGGGTTGCAGAAAATGGGTATGACAGCAACTGTTTGGCCCGTCTTGGTCGCCTTCCCGAGCTCGGATGCTTGGCCCGCTTTGAGGAAAGTTGATCCTCGCGTCGAGCCCATCGTTTTGAGTGAGTTTTACTCACTAATGCCTTTTTAGTTTGCTAATTATGCTTAAATATTGATTAGTGTTAGTTAAGTGTAATTATGTGGTTAGATTAGAATGGATTAGCGATTATTAGTTAATTGCATTACATATTAGTGAAATAATTAGTGTACTTAGATAGAGAATTGCCTATAGTATTTATTGGATGCTTCTTGGGATTTTTCCCGACCCTTATTGGGTGTTAATTAGGCAATTCGGGCCTAAATGGTATTTTTAGGAATTAAATATTAATTTTCGAAATTAATTATTTAATTATTTAATTTTCCGGAAATTCAACTGGGATGGCCAATGACCGGGATTTTATGCTGATGATCGTGGTGCAGTCCGTTTATTTAATTGAGTTTTATATTTTGCTAAATTGAAATTATTGTATTTATTTATTTAAATTTCGAAATTAATTATTTAATTATTTATTTTCCGGAAATTCAACCGAGATGGCCGGTGATCGGAATTTCGTACTGATTGTCGTGGTGTAGTCCA
Source organism: Eucalyptus virginea (assembly GCA_014182375.1). NCBI lineage: Eukaryota > Viridiplantae > Streptophyta > Magnoliopsida > Myrtales > Myrtaceae > Eucalyptus > Eucalyptus virginea. Next base: position 58,623,034 of record CM024516.1, on the reverse strand, counting down.
TTTATTTATTTGAGCTCTACGTTGCATGTAATTAAATTAATTGTGATATTCTAGGGATTTAACCTAAATTGATTGAAATGGAATGATTGATTGGTAGTTGGCCAAGTATGTTTATTTAGCATTTATAATGCTTTGTTGAGCTGTAAAGTGAGTAGAATGGTGAGAGTGAATCAAAAGTACTTTGGGCTTGGACCGATCAGGTACGGTGTATGGGCCTCCGTGGTTCGGTGACTAAGGACGTCACTGTCGAAAATGGCGTCTTGAAGAACGCACGTATCAGTCTAGTACTCATATTGTTATAGGCATGTGTGGTTCGGTGATTAAGGACATCACTAGCGAAAACGGCGCCTTAATGAACGCCTGCAATTGTCTATTAAACACATCGTCATAGGCATGTGTGGTTCGGTGATTAAGGACATCACTGGCGAAAACGGCGCCTTAAAGAACGCACGCAATTGTCTATTGAACACATCATTATAGGCATGTGTGGTTCGGTGATTTGGGATATCACTGGCGAAAACGGCGCCTTAAAGAACGCATGCAATTGTCTATTGAACAAATTGTTGTAGGCATGTGTGGTTCGGTGATTTGGGATATCACTGGCGAAAACGGCGCTTAAAGAACGCACGTAATTGTCTATTGAACACATTATTGTAGGCATGTGTGGTTCGGTGATTTGGGGTATCACTGGCGAAAACGGCGCCTTAAAGAACGCACGCAATTGTCTAGTGTATACGTCACCTTGGCGAAGTTGACGCCTGAGAGCATTGATATGGCTCTGTGACTGAGTGTACTATTGGAGGTTATATGGGATGAAATGAATGACCTAGAAACAGTCCGACTGACATGTAATCGACTAGATCGATTGACTATTATTTTGATATGATGCTGTGAAATGATTGATTGATTGGAGTGATTAGTGAATGGTTGATTGAGATGTAATCGACTAGGTCGATTGATCATTGCTTGGGTCTAATGTTGTAAATTGATTGATTAAATGGAAATGACCGTGAGTGGTCGTGTTGGTGTGTAATCGACTAGGTCGATTTGATCGATGCTTCGATCTGTGATGTGATTGATTAAAAAGATGTGGTTGTGAATTTTTAGTATGAAAATTATATGGCTTGCTTTTCTATCCTATTGTTTTATTGTCTGGGGATTTATAATTGCTTCCGCATGTGCATAAATAAATGAAAGGGTCGGCGATACATAGTCCTGGGATATCGCATTATAAAATTGACCAAGATTGAATGATGGTCACGTGACCGAGAGTCGGGGCGTGATACCTTGATATCTATGTAATTAGATATTCTAAAGTTTGAGGGGCTTAGGTTACGCTAATGTTTCTATTAGCACCCTTTTGGCATTTAACAGTTTGTTGTGTTTACTAAGGTGTCCATGCGTGTCTTTTTACATTTTCAAGCCAATGAGAAATTACCTAGATGATCATACTTGCATAGTCAATTTCATGCTATTATATTTCTATCAAAAGAACAAAAGAACGAAAACAATCAATTGAAATTTAAGGGCGGTGCGGTAAGTGAACACCCAAAACGATTCAAGGAAAGTGATAAATCTAACATGTAATCCTTTAGAAAAAGATATAGTAAAGAGCCCCCAACTTGTCAAGCATTTATACAACACGAAGCAACCCGAAACATATATCAGGGAATAAATGGCATAAAACAGGGTTGGACTAAACATCGACCATCCATCGTCTTCATATCTTGGGGATCACCACCTCCATGGGCTTATTCTAAGCCTAATCTAATACTAAGACAAAGTACTTACAATGTGAAAGGAATAATCATAATGACAAACATACAAAAATGATCACAATCACAAAACAAACAAAAGCCATTAAGAAATCAAGACAACATATCTAATTGATCAAATTTGGCCTCAAGATAGGCCTTTGTGAGTTATGCAACAATTCACCTGAGACGACTACCCAATTCAATCATTTTTAATGAGGTCACCATTTGTATTCTCGCGTGGCAACCAATGCTAAAAAGTCTCTAGATGGGTTCTAAGTGTGACTCAAGACTTCCCACGAAATCATGCATCGCACCTATGCATACATCTAATGAGAATGGTGTTGCTCCAGTCGAAGTGCGAATTGAAGTTTGGTAAGCCATCAAGGCATATATCAACCGATCATGCCAATCATAGTAATTCTCAGCTGTTTTGGCTAGAATCTTCTTAATATTCTTGTTGGCCACTTCCATAGCTCCATTCATTCGTGGGCAGTGTGGAGAAGAATTCAAGTGGCGAATATGAAACTCTTTGTTTCGTCCACTATTTTATTGTTCAAGTTTGATCCATTGTCAGTGAGGATCGCTTCGAGAGCTCCTTATCAAACGATAAGGTCACGACAAATAAATTTTGCCATGCTTTTTGCAATGATGTGGTCATAAGAACTGGCTTCTATCCACTTAGTGAAGTAATCAATAGCCTCCAGGATAAAGCATTGTCCATTTGACACCTTGGGATTAATTGATCCGATAATGTCGATGCCCCATATTGAGAAAGGCCATGACTCGGACATTTGATGTAACTCATTGAGAGGAGCATTGACCTTGTCCCCATAGACTTGACATTGGTGACAACACCGCATATATTAAATACAATCGGCTTCCATGGTTAACCGGTAGTAACCTAGCAGCATGATTTTCCTTGCTAGGAGATGGTCATTTATGTGAGGATCTCTTTCATTAATAGGTTGTTTTCTTGCACATCAACGCATTTTAATAGAACGGAATCAGAAGATCTCTTGTAAAGAGCTCCTCCATTGAGGGAGAATTTGGATGCTTATTTCATTAGGTACTTTCGATTATTGGCTTGACTTCATTAAGGAAATTTACCTTCTTGGAGGTAATTCATGATGTCATAATATCATGGTTGACTGTTAGGTTCTTCAATCCCCATGCAATAAGCAGGTTTCTTCAGAATGTCGATTTGTAGAGGATCAATGCTCAAACCATCAGTTACTTGTGACATCGATGATAATGTTGCCAATGCATCAGCGAACTAATTTTGAGACCTTGACACATAGTCAAATGAAATTTCATTGACTTCCTTAATCAAGTCTTCAAGATACTTATGGTAAGAAATCAGCTCGAGTTTCGTGTTTGCCATTCACTTTTTGTTTGAAGAATGATGAGTGCAAAATCGCCATAGACCTGAAGTCTTTTAACTCCTATATCAATGGCTAATTGTAGACCAAGGATGCAAGCTTCATATTTTGAAATGTTGTTGGTGTAAGGGTACACCAATTTACGGCTATTGGATATTGTTAACCAATTGGGGATATTAAAACCACCTTAGTGTTAGAACCGGAAAGGTTAATGGCGCCATTGAAATACATTGTCCACTTGTCATGTGAAACCAAATGAATCCGTTCATCAACTTCATCTTAATCATCAGATTTCTTAGGATTTTTTCAGCTAACATGTCGGCGATGGCTCAACCTTTGATAGATTTCTATGCTACACTTCGGATGTCAAGTTCGGAGAGTAATATTTGCTATTTGGCAAGCTAGTGTAGGCTTCTACAAAAGATATTTGATTGGATCAATCTTAGTCACCAGTAAGATGCGGTGGTGAAAAGTATAATACCTTAATTGGTGTAACACCCAAATTACGGCTACACATGTTTTCTTAACTTTAGGATATGGAATCTCAAAGGCGGTAAACTTCTTACTAAGGTAATATATATCACACTCTATCCCATTTTTTTGGTCCTTTTTGCGCCAATATAGCTCCTGAAGACTTGTCATGGATGGTAAGGTACAAAATTAAAGGCACGCCTTTAGTAGGCGGTACCAAAATAGGTGGTTGCAAAAGACATCACTTGAGTTCTTCAAAAGACTTTTGACACTCTTTGTCCCAATTGATTTTGGCATTTTTCTTCAACAACTTGAAGAATGGCTTTGCCATTTTTGATAACTGGGAGATAAACCTTGCTATATAGTTTAGTCTTCCCAATAGACTTCAAACTTCCTTGACAATAGAAAAAGGTTTCAAGTCACAAATTGTGACATCCCAGATTTTCAACTCCATTTTCTACAGAATTAATCGACATTTCATCGATGCATTTATAGGGCTGTTCTCAGAGCCGATCACTCTCGAGATAACTAAACTTTCCAGGGAAGTCATTAAGGAATTTTAAGGCAATAAACTTGAGAATTCGATTAGGAATCGATTTCTCGACCGTGTTCATCTTTAGGGGCCATTACGGCACAATATAAAATCAATTCGAGATCAGAGATAGGTCTATTCAACTGAGATGTGTGGCCGGTTGTGGGTGACTCCACTAAATTGGAAAATTCTCGCCGACCGGCACTAATATGATTTTATTGTCGTTTTGGTACCCTGTGTCCGTAATCGAATCCTCAAGATTTTCACGACAATTAAGAGTCGTCAATGAGTCGAGTGGGTTCATAGTGGTTCGAAGAAAATCGACCACGGGTTATTTGCCCTAAAAAGTTCTGAAAATTACCTAATAGTCTAGGTCACGTTAAAAACGCGCCGATTGGAAATTAACCGCCAATTCAAGTTCGATTTTAGAAATTGAAGATTCTATCATGTCACAATAAATTCTAGAAGCATCGACTCAGTCTCAGAAGATTTTTCTAAAACCCGACACTTTTTGGGAAAAAGTCGTCGCAGGATCGCTTTTGTTCAGAAAATGCCGAAGATGGTTTTGGATTGCAAAATGGGAATGTAAGATGGATGTGTGGGTGAGAAAAAATGCTAAGATGATCGATGGATGACCAATTGAGTTTATCAAAGCCAATTGAGATGGAATCAAGTGAGGAATGATGTCCATTTGAGAGGGATTTAAGCCAAATTCATAGCCCCCTCCTTCCCTAGCATTCTTGGACCATTTGAGAGGTTGTATGGAGTATTGGTGTGGCCAATTTGCAGCCAAGGGATGGCTGGCTTCTTGGACAAGTTGTGGGGGACAAAGCTTTGGAAAATAAGGCCAATGGGGCCCTTGTCTCCCTTCCCTCTTATCCTCTCTCCCTCTCACTCTCTCCTTAACTGTCCAAGACCCTCCTCTCTCCCTCCATTTGTGCGAGAAAACTAGCAAGGAGACCAGCATCCGCAGCCCCTCACGCCTGGATGCCAAGACCGCCCGCGCCATCGCCGTTCTTTTGCCGGAGCCGCGTCGCCGTGCCCGTGCACTCCACCACCCAACCTCGTCGTCCCTCTCTCTTCACACGATCCAGCTGCTGTTTCCGGTCTGCGGAAGCTCAACCGGAGCTGTCTTTCACCGTTTCTTCACCGGTAAAGCCCCGCCAAAGCCCAGTTTGGCCTATTCTTTCTTTCCCAAGCCTCACCGTGCTAAACCGAGTTGTTTTCTCTTCATTTCTAGCCAAGATCAGCAGCTATTTTTGTGGGTTTACAGCAGGTTTCTAGGGCCGTTTTGAGGTGGTTCCAAGTCCTGAAACCGAGGCCCGCTTTGGAGTTAAACGTCCCTTGCGACGTTCCCGACGTTTCAATCAGAGCGGATTGTTAAACGGGTGAGTTTAGCTCACTAATCCTTGCTTAGTTTGCTAATTATGCTTAAGGGTTGACTAGATTTAATTAATTGCAATTAGGTGGTTAGATTAGTTTAGAGTAATTTAATTAGTGACTTAATGATGTATGTTAGGCGTTTGGTTCGTGTAATTAGCAAGTAGAGACGTATTATTATTTATTGAATGCATCTTGGGATTTTTCCCAACCCGTCTTGGGCTTCAATTAGGCATTATGGGCATAAATTGGATTTTTAGTATTTATTTATTAATTTTTGAAAATATTTATTTATTTATTTATTTATTTTCCGAAAATTAGGTAGGGATAGCCGACGACCGGAATTTTATGCTGATTGTTGTGGCGTAGTCCGTTTATTTAATTGAGCTTTATTTTGTGCTGAATTGAATTATTTGTGAAATTGGGAATTATTCTTTAATTGAATAATCTTTGATTATTAATTGAAAAATAACTGGGCATCGGTTGATAATGCCAAAAATATTTGAGTGGACTACAGAAAATGTGGGAGTTATGAAAATGAAAATATTATATTTTGGTTAAGGCTAGTCGTCTGCCCACGCACGATATTTTATCGGGTATGATAAAAGATGAGAAGAAATGCTGTGTGACATGGCTCGACCACTATTACATCCCTTTGGCATATAGGATGCCTTAAAGAATGCACGTAAATTGTTGAATATATATCATGCCTGTGTGGCGATAATTGATCATGCCTGTGTGACGATAATTAATTGTGCCTGTGTGGTGTAGGATCGTGCCTGTGTGGTGTAGAATGTGCCTGTGTGGCATAGATCGTGCCTTTGTGGCCGTATTTCTGTGTGTTGAGTATCGTGCCCGTGTGGGCGAAAGTAATTGGAATGACTAAAAGAATGCACGTAAATCATTTATATTGGCTCTATGATGGAACTAATGGCTGGTTCGGCGAAGGAGGACCAGCGGATGGTAGTAGCGGGGCAAGGCGGGTGAGTGGCAGAGGTTTGGCAGGTTGGGGGCGGCGTACGGCTACTGGACGACGTTGTTGGACTTCCGAACAGGAGCAGACAACGGTGGGATAGTGCGAGACGTCCGCTGGGTGAGAGGACGCGCGCGGAGGACGCACGGCGCGAGGGAGCGACGTGCAGTGGCTGATCGAGCTTCGGCGGGCATGCGACAAGCAGGGGGAGATGGTTGGCCTGTTTCTCTGGTTTCTCAAGCTTTCAAAACACCTCAACCATGGAGAAAGGAGTGAGGAAGAGGAAGAAGAAGGCTGCTGAAGAGGGGGGGGGACCCCAAATGGCCTCTTAAGCCTTCAACACTTGGCCATTCCACTCATTTCTTACCCCCTATCATGTCAGCCTTGTCTCCAACCACTTTCTCTCTCCTAAAGCTTCCTCAAGAAGCCTTTCAAGTGCCCCAAATGTTGCACCCCACCATGGCCTACGAATTTGCACATTTGCCTCTTCAATTTCATTAAATTCCTCTCCAATTGGACTTCAAATGGTGTCCATAAATCCAACCAATGCTCCATAATCTCATTCAATATTTTTCCTCACCAATTAAACCAACTTGAATCCCAAAAACATGACAAAAAATGGCCCTTACTTTTTCCCCATCCAAAATACCTTTACTTTGAATTTTTGCCGAAAATATCGGTTTGCAGAAAAATTTTCGGAGGATGAGTCGACGTTCCTAAAATGACTTGTGACATGACAGAATGTTTAAATTCAGAAATCGGGTTTAAATTCGCAGTTAATTTCAATCTGGCACGATTTTAGCGGTATCTAACTTACTGGGTAGCTTTCAGGAATTTTTAGTGCAATTGACCCGTGATCGATTATTTTCGAGCCACAATGTACATCTTTGACTCATTGGCAACTCTCGGTTATCGTGAAAATCTCGAGATTTAAAATACGGACACAGGGTACAAAAATGACAAAAGAATCAGTTCATTGCGGTTCGACGAGAATTTTGCAATTAGGTAAAATCACCCACACTTTAATCACATATCTCTATCGAACCGGCCTATTTTCGATTTCTGATTGATTTTGACAATGCCGTAATGACCCTTGCAGATTAACAAGGTCGAGCAGTCTGTTTTTGGTCGAATTCTCAAGTTTATTGCGTTAAAATCCTTTAACAACTTCACTTGATAGACTAGTTATCTTGTGAATGATCAGCTTAGAGAATGGAACTATAGGCACGTCGATGAAAAGCCTGACTCATTCAATTGAAAACAGAACCTGAAATTCAGGATTTCACACTCTAGATATTGTCCAATGGCTAGTTTGGAAGTATAGGAGTATTTAAGAAGACCAAAAACCAAGGAGTAAGTAAGAGATGAAGCATAGAATTTAGAAATCCGAAGTCTGAGCGAACTTCGATCACATACATTTGCCTTTCATGAGCTTAAATTGTGTAATCTTTTGAGAGGTGTTGACAGTGTTATAAGTGTATGCTTTGGTGTAAGATAATGAGTCGTGTCGGCTTGGATATAAGTAGCACCAACTTTGGGGAGAGGTGCTTGAGTATAAGTGGCACAACTTGATTGTCACCTTTCATTAATTATCTAGTGGAATCTAGCAAATAGGCTATTAGCGTGGGGGAATAGACATAGGCTTCATTTAAGCTGAATCATTATAAATTTCATGTGTAATTTTTTTATCCCTAATCTCTTTTTGTTTATTGTTAAAGTCTACTGTACACTTATATGTTGTTCTTAAAATTCATTCTATAGCATTACAGATTCTAAACCTTGTTCTAGAGTCTAGACCTTGTGTAGACATTGATCTTGATCTATTCTATTTTGCTTTAATTAGTTAGGATTTTATAGTATTACCTATTCAGCCCCTTTAAGGGATCTGGGCTTGCAACATCAATTGGTATTAGAGTAAGGTACTCGTTTTTATTTAAATGTTTTTACTTGTCACGTCCCGACTTGCTCTGGGCTCGCGACAACCCACGCCATCATTTTTCACTCAGGTCATTTGCTTGCGACGTCCTAGGATGCGTTGCCGACCCATTCATTTTATCTTTTGATTATACACAAGCGGAAGCAAAATAAACATCTCCCAAACATTAACAAACAATAGGGATAGTATAGAACATTCATCCAAACACACTTTCATTTATGTACACATTACACTTCGGTTTAAGCATTGGAAGTTCACATTTACACATCCGTATACCAGATTCCTTCGTATTTGTCCAAAAGGGGTTGGCGTTAACATAGCACCTCTATTTTACGAGGCAACCTCAAAAGTGGTATCCCTTACACGTCTAGTATGCGTCCACCTCAAGGTACCTTGGCTCGGACTCAGATAGCCATGATGAGGGCCTAAAAAAGTTTAAACAATGAGAAGTGAGAGAAACTCAGTGAGTGACCTCCCTAGACCTCACGTAGGGAAGCCATTCACCTCGGAAACACCCTAAAAGTGCAAGTTATCTATCGATGGCACATCAATAGCAAAGCATCTCGTGCTTCGCCCTAACTATAAACATGAATGATCATCTTACCTTCTTAAGCCATCATAACAAAACACATAAGCAATTCTTATAATACTTTCCACATTCATGAGTCAAACATAAGAGCGTGCAACATATTATAATCATGCACCCATGCCATGCAATAATCCATAACTGCTATATATCTATCTTAGGTTACACGTGTGCCTACTATAGCATCATTTCTCAAAATATGCATTCATGCACTTATACACTTTACACATGTGACATCTCGAGAATTGCATGGCATCCCATACTATCATGCAACCCTTGAGACCATGCTTTCAGATTATTATGGCCGCTTAGGACCCAAGGCCAACCCGAAGGTTTGTAGTCATCCGGCGTAATCGGGCATTGTCTCATCCCATCGAGCACGGCATTGTCTCGTATAAACGCATCAAGACGGCATTCCTATAAGGAGCTTCGTTTCGAAATCCATTTGCGAATGGCACCCCATTGACTTGGGGGCATTCGAACTTAATCGGGTATCGTCCCATGTAAAATGCATCAGGACAAGTTTACATCCCACGTAAAATGCATCGGGAGCTTTGTATGATCACATGAGCATATCATCACTCATGCCCATTGTTATCTTTTTCATTAGCTAAGTATGAATGCCTCAATGGCGTGCCAAGTGGAGTGTGTCTCATGATCTATTGAAAATACATCAATAAAATATGCCAAGCACGAAATGAGAGTCTGTGGTTTGACACGTTACGTTAAGCACCAACCTTTGTCCAATCCGGATCGGAAACGATACACTTCAAGATTGAACTGAGACCAAGATAAGACTGATTTGCTGTGACATGATCATCGACCTAGTACCAGACTTAGCTTGGGAATAATACGCCTCAGTATCGCACCGAGACTAAGAAAGGACTGGTCTGTCATGACATGATTACTGATCTAGTACTGGACTTGGTTCGGAAACGATACGTTTCAATATCACTAATCCCAAGAAAGAGACTTGACTCAACATGCTTTCTTGCACGCCTAAGAACCATTGTATATCTTGTCTCGAAGGCTCGAGGTGATCTCACGCATTGACCATGGACAATGAACATAACATATGTGTATATGTGTAACAACTATTTCCAATGAACACATATAATACATGGTCATAAATATTAAACAACCTCACATAGAACAAGCACATCTAATAACAATATCAAATCGAACAACCTTAACATGTAACCTTTCAAAATCATATTTTGCAAGTGCTTATCAATTGTAGAATATAAGTTATCGCCTTTGTTTATCACCGCAACAAATTATACGTCACGTATCATCACAAAATAATTCATCACCTCATTTTAACATATCATAACACCTTGTCAAAATCCACTTATCGTATCCTAATAACTTATCGCGTAGTTATTTATTACGTAATAATAACTTAATGAACCAAAGTGATAACCTATTGGTAAAATTCGATAACATATCACCCAATCTTGATAACTTATCGTCAAAGGCTTGATAACCTATCGCCAAAATCTCAATAACTTATCGTCAAAAGCTCAATAACCTATCGCCCAATTCTTGATAACTTATTATTCAAAACTTGATAACTTATCTCCCTAAACATGATAACTTGTTGGTAAAAACTTGATAACCTATCGAAATAATCTATCAGAATCCAATGATTACTTATCACATAAAACCCACTTATCACATCAACAAAACACCATTTAACCTTAATCTCACCATAAACTACTTCCAAAATGCAACAACAATCATAATCAAGGGCTATAAAGCCACTCACACCCAAGTCCAAGCTTTAACAAGCGTTGGGAACAAGCAATAAGGCCGGACAACATCTGTGGACTACTGGTCATGTCTCCATAGCACACGTGGGAAGGTCAAACGACGTCCCGAGCAGTGGCACGATGGCAGCTTGGAGGCTAACGGCCTCCCCTAGGTCGGTGGTGTCTAAACTGCCAACAAAGAGAGAGAGTGTAAGGGGTTGGACAATAGCTTCCTCGGCTCCAAAGCTTCAACTCAGCGGCAAGGACGGTGTGAAGGGCGATTTAAGGGTAGTGGTAGTCAATTACTGGTGAGTCTAGAGAGAAAAATGAGAGAGAAATGGGTAAGAAATGAGGAAGAGGATGAGGGAAATTCATATGGTAGGGAGAGAGGGAAAGTGAGAGAAAATGAGGGAAAAGAGAGAGAAAATTGCTGTGGGCACCAAAGGGAATGAGAGGAAAGAGAGAAAGAGGAAGAGATCTTGCCATTAATGGCATTGTACTTGAAATCCTCCAAACCCTCTCAGCCTAGTGTTTTTACTTGGAGGGGAAACATTTGTAATGAGAGAAATCTAAGCCATTAATGAGGTAGATATGCACATGGGTTAATAGGTATAGGGTAGGCTTTAGAGTAGACTAGATTGTCTTTTTCCAACCTTCTTCCAAGCTCATTACTGCCCCTTACATGTCATTTATCATCTTGTCCCTTTGTCCTTAGTTAAATAAGTGGGCAATTCAGTCATTTTACCAAGATTGGGCACTATTTACACACTATTCACGTACTTGAGTGCAATTAATGCTAAGATCTTGCAATGATGGCTTGATGGGATTGGAGGATCCATAGCCCTCCCTTGGCCTTCTTCCTTCGATGTGAAGAACATTTTCAAGCAAGTTTTGAAATAAATGTCATTACCTTATCAAACGGATGCAAAAAATTATAAAAATTAAAGATGTTGTAAAGAAGACTTTAAATAAAAATTTTCATGAGGAATCCAAGCCTACTTCGTTTTGTATAAAGAGCAAAAAATCACCAAATACAACCGAAAATCTCGTCTGTCGAACAGTTTCAATGACCGTAGAAGAAAACCCTGGTCAATGTCCAAATCTTCATTAAATAATTTGAAATTTTAGTATGTTGTAGAAATAGATGTCTTCTACAATGTTTATGAAGGAAATATGTTCAGATTCCAAAGGAAAAAAGTCATAAAAAATCAAGAAGAGAAATAGGTCACCATTTTTATTGTACTGGATAGTTTTCACATGATAAAAGAATAGACTTTCATACCAACCATTTCACCTCAGAAAAATCTAAAATTTAAGTATGTTGTAGCTCAAGATGTTTTGAACAACTTTCCTAAAGAATTTTTGCGAGATTCGAAACACAAAAAACCCTATAAAATTGGAAAACAGTGAAGGTTTAGTAGTATGCACGCTATTCACAAACATAGGGCTTGGGTTTGGGCTTGGGCTTAATTCATCCAATTTGGGCCTTAACAAGCTTAATGGGCTGTTAATTGGGCGTGAGGCCCATTGGGCTTTCAATTTCTGGCCCAATTTCGCTTATCCAAGAACTTTGGGTTTATTGATAATTAAGGAATTTGATAAAGCAATGTCTAATGATAGTCACTTAACCGTTTAAAGTCTGATGTCCTTAACCAGACTAGAATTTGTGGTTGAAATCTATCAAATGCGACTAGCATAATTAAAATCAACGAGTAGCCTTTAGGGATTTCGTGAGTCCGACCCGTGGTTGATTCGATGTCAATTCATGCTTAAGCCTTTTTCAATTCATAAATTATCTTCTGTTGTCATGTAATCATGAGGGGTCAATTGCTTGTTCCGAAATACATGATCATTTAGAATTGGTTTAGGGTCATTCATAATTAATATAGTAATCGCGCGGAATTACCCGCAATTCAATTATATACTATTATCAAATCGATCTATAACCATTCTTGGATCAGCTTGAAACGACTTCAAATTGTCCTTTATCGATCCTTATGGTTAAACTGTCAATCCATGGTTGAGTTTTCTAGTCGTGCGCATTGAAATCCTAAATTATCTTTCCCAATAGGTTTAATACTCTTGAATGGTTAATGAACCAATTCAAAGTTCAATTTTGCTAATTGCGCATTGATAGAAGTAAACCCATTATCGTATCTTGAATAAGGTCGAATTTTGAGGATATCACATTATTTCTAAGCAAAAAATCTTTTATGGATAGTATTTTAGCACTAGGTCTTGTTGAAGGATAGAGCAACACTAGACCACCATACTTTGATGGGAAATAATACATGTATGGAAGAATAAGATGAAGGCATTCCTTAAATCCAAGGATCTCTTGGAATGTGATGTGAAAAAAGGAATCAATCCTACTACTACGTCTACATCAAACAAGAATGGTAAAGACAAAGAAACCGAACCTTCTGCTCCTTTGTCTCAAACAGAGATATCCAAAAGAGAAGCATTGGGTGCAACAACTATCTACTCTATTTATTGTGCCTTGCCTCCTACTGAATATAACTGTATATCTTCTTGTGAAACAACAAAAGAAATTTAGGACAAATTGCATGTTACCTATGAAGGGATTGATCGTGAGAGTTTAGAGAGAGAATTAGTTGCAGAAAATGAGCTCATTTTCAAAAAATGGAGGGAAAAGCTTCTATACTAATCCAAAATTGACCGATCTTGACCGTCGGTTCAATCCGACGATCGAAAAATTGATCTAATGGCCAAATTAGGTTTTTGAAGGGCTAATCATCATTGAGGAGTGTTGGGAAATCAAACAGATCGATACGATTTGCGAAAATTTGAGTTTAAGATGAGAATTGCACTTAATGGCCTAATTATGGGTCAAATTGCAAATTCACGAAATCCGAGGGTGAATCCGCAAAATCATGAAAAAGTAAGGGTACAGAGATAAAACTGACGAGGTAAGGATCTCAGAACTGGTTGCCGAAGGTCCAAAATTGGGCGATAAGGGGTCAAACCGGCCTACCTCGTCAACGATCGATCAGACCGGTTCTGGCCAATTCTTGCTACTTCATGCCTATGTGGTCCTTGTGGGTTCATAATTTATGCAATTTGGTCCCTCATTGACCAAATTAAAGAGAAAACTTTATCCAATTTGAAGAGGAATTGTCCAATTTAAACCTAATTAAGCCAATTGAATCCTATAAATGCAATCCATGGACTCTCTATTGACTTAATTGAGTGATTATTGTGAAAAACAATGAATCAAAACTATGTGTACATGAAATCGAGCCTTAAGGGCTAACATGAGCAATTTTGCAATTCTTTCTCCAAAACTGTAAATTAATTGAAATTGAATTCAATTAATATTGCAATAGATCTATTTGACTAATTATACACGTGTAGAATCACCTAATGCATTCAAATTGACCTTGAATTGAGGCCTCAAGACTTAGACAAAAAATAAATCGAGATCTAATATTAAAATCGAACCTTGATTCATGAAATTGAACCACAGTCATGAATGGTTCAATTTAAATTTATCCAATTAAAGCTCAACAGCTCGATTTTCTTACGTTTAAGATAGTGAAATATCTCAAATTGGGATATGTGAATTCCTCAAAATCAACCCTAGATTTGGACTTATCTAAGAAAATAAATGAAAAACAATCCTGCGTTCTTAGATCATGAAGAATCGATTTTAGCCCCATAATTAGGACTTAAAATGACAATTCGTCTTTCAATATGGCAATTCTCAAAATTGAATGAACGAATGGATTGAGAATAGCCCATAGACCAAATGTTGTAAAAGGAACTACCCTTAATTATAACTAAAATGAAAGTAATTTTATTTTTGGTCGATTTAGAACTTAAAATAAAAAAATCCGGAAGACAAGGTTGTTAATTGAATTTTGTGAAATTTTCGATACAAAAGTCAAATTGACACTAAAACAAAGCTTTTTGAGGATTTTTTTCTAATTTTTTGGTCAAAGGTTTGATTAAAAGTTAACCATTTAGTTGACTTTTCCTAAAATGTTGATTTTTTGATCGAATCTTTGGATTATTGAAAAAGTAACTTGACAAAAATGAAATTAAGGACATTTGACATCTTTTTGGGGGAAAAGCCAATTTTTGACTCGGAATTAACTTTTGGTCAAATAGTTGACCAAAAAAAAACAATCTGAAAGTCAACCATTTTCGGGTTTTTCTTAAAAACGAATTGAGAATTGCTAAAATATGATAATGCAAAAGGAAGAAGTGAAAAATGACATTTTTCAGTCAAGAAATGGGCTTTGTCGAGATCGGAAGCTTTAATATTGGTTTTTACCTTTTTCGACAAGTCGATTAAAAATCAGGTGTCAACACTACCAACACAAATATGGCCATAAAACATGGCCATAAAACAATAAGAGATTGAGTCTGGCTGTCCTATATTTACCAACAACATAGTTGTGTATCGTATGAAGATGGTGCCTGGAAAATCAGGGTTGGTGAACTCATAATGTTCACCCTCTAATACCATGGGAACTCTATGTCGGGAAATGGGGGACGCAGGGATTGGTGGCATAGCTAACAATCTGAAAAAGTAACAACAGGAGTGAGTTGATGCTCAACAAAAGAAACAGTAAAGTCATAAAACACTCGATCTAATTGACTCCCGCTTCCTAGGACACAACTAATACCCAAGCAAGCACACGAGTATGAGCACACAATATACCTCAGGCCATTTTCCATCTTAAAAGTAGTGCCAGCATGCATTTAATGGGACATACGTTGTGTTCAATCACATGGGTCATAGTACTATGCAATGGATGTGTCACACTTCACATTTATCATGTTCAATGCCACTAGGTTCAACCCCTTTTCAACTGCTTTACTAGTCCATGTAGGCAGCTCTGGCAGTGACTTCCGATTCACTAATCAGGTATCCACTGCTCTCATACCACAGGCTTCTCTACTCTAGGGCATCTTGGTTGCTAACCAAGGCATTCGCCTCTGACATCCACTCCGGACCATCGTTGGGCTCTTGAGTTGAACATCAAGACTTCCGAGGTTTGTCACCAACCCGGACATCTCTACTAACTACTGGGGCATCTTGGTTGTTAGCCTAGGCATTCAACTCTAACATCCATTTTGGGCCATCATTAGGCATCCAAGGTCCATCAGCCTTGGGCATCACATATAGCAATCCCATCTCCTGCATCACAGGCACATCACACACATGCAATGACATGGCAATCATACACCATAGATTGCACCCCATGCGATGGATGTGACACTAGGAGGAGCACTAAGTCACCACAACTAATTATTGACACAAGGGCACACTTAAAACAGAGTATATTGGAAAATCCAAATTCTGACCTTATGTTTTTAGCTCAATTTCTACAAGCAAATGGTATTAGATTAAAACCAAATATACACGAGTGGGTAGCCAAATGAATGTAATTTCTATCATTAGTAGACCACAATTCAAGATTCCATCATCTTCGTATAGAATCTAACAAAATTCGGACCAGAGGCAGAATTAACCAGAATTGCACAATTGCAGAAATTGAAGCCAAAACCATAGTAAATAAACTCGAAAAATTCTAAAAGTTTAATATGTCATAAAGAAGACTTTAACAAACATTTTTTTTTTTTTATGAAGGAAACTAAGTCCAAAACAATTTATATAAAGAGTAGCAAATTGCACAAAGTCATGGAAAATATGGTGCATTGGAACAGAGCAACTAATCCTTAAATTATACTCATCTCATAACCCTAAACATGTCAAAACATCTTGAATTTTGGATATGTTATAAATTAGAATTTCCTCTACAACTTTTATGAAGGAAGCAAGTCCAACATGTGATGCCCCCCGACGGCCCCCGATCCGTTAGGGTCGCCACATCACTTCCTTGTCCTAGATGTCCTTTATTCTGATAGCCTTGGATTTCGGTGAATTCGTGAGTCTGGGGGTCTATCACATTTTTCATTGGTCCCTGTGCAATTTACATGGCGGAAGCGGATTCAACAACTCCCTTCCCAAACATTGAAATGATGCACACTAGATACACATAGATAATAACTAGGCACTTTTTATTTACATATACTGGATGAACATCGTTCGTTGGTACATCAAAAGCCAAAGTTTTCTATATTGGCTATATCCAAAAAATGACAGACTTTTCCGTTAGCTATTTATAATGCCATCTATCTTCAAGTTCCAGCGTTCCGAAAATTCACTGCTATCCTCGCGTCTTCCACTACTCTATCCCACTTGAGCCTCCATCATCGTCCTCTAGCGGCGGTGGTAGCTTTATCACTCTATAATATGTTAGCCCCCACGAGGGGTGAGTACGACTACTCAGCAGTCAAAATTCTACTAAACTATATTTCGGAGCCTATCGTCACCCAATTCCACGCAATCCAAATCAGCACGCATAATAGTAATAAACATGCATCCATTCAGGAATATATAATAATGGAGTGGCATATCGAAAACAATGAGAATTCATAAATTCATTTTATCTCAGTCCACTAACACCATCTTCCAAAGGACCAGTGTTTGCGTCCCTTTAGGCATATCGCACCCAACCTGGCATCATGAAGGCCTCTGGTTTCATATTTCAGTCACCGGGCATCCGGAGCATGTTATGTTACACCTCCAGGCATCTCGCACTCCACCTAACATCATGAGGAATCTCCGGGGATCCCCATGTCAATGATATCCCCTACCCTCCGGAATGTGTATTGTCATACATCCGGGCATCCCGACTCTCCCGGGGAACCTCTGGGGCTCACTGGTCCCCAGGCATCCAGAGGCATTGTCATCACGATCCTCCAAGTAACCCGACACCCAGGGCATCGTTGTCCCGAGGGTCCGACAGCATCGATAACAATTCAACCATGGTGTAGTAATCAAATCAATTTAATGCCAAAACATTTTCGAATAACCAACATGAAAAATCCCTTGAGTTTTCGAAAATCATAATTTATGTTATCAAGTATTGCAAAATAGGGATTTCAAAGACACAGCAATACAACAACAATAGTCTTTAAAAATAGGTCAATCTCATATTGATGAAATAAATTCACGAAATCAAAAGCTTGATACTGAATCCATAAAATCCACTTTCAGGGTTAACCCTCAAATGTTTTTCGAAATCCACATGAATAGCCTCGAGCCGCACTCGCGCCTCATGGCTCGAAATAAAAAAAAAAAAAAAGATTTATCAAAACCATGAACATTTCTCAAAATATTGGAACTGACACATTGGCGGTCGATAATCTCAATTTCGACCCTAAAATTTTCAAAGTAGTTCACACACATAAAATCTTAGAGCTTCGAAATATCGGAAATCAGCACGTACGTGGCCTCCAATTCGGACTTGACCACAATAGTTATAAAATCCTTTCCCATATAGCTCAGAATCAACCCGATAACCTCCGAGTTCACCATTCAGCACGAGTATACCAAAATAATCTTAACATACGGGATGGTTTCATCAAGCAACAACAGCATTCACGTCTTATAGGTTAGTAGATATTGACTTGCCTTTGGTTTGGGGCGTCAACGGCAAGACGATCCGTGAGCTATGGATCACAGGCGTAGTCAAGACAGACTGGACGACGAGCTTGTAAGTTGGGGTCTCTTCGGGTCAGTGGCAGTTGGGGAGAATGGTGGTGAAGAAGCCAATGGTGCGATGGGGTGGCGAAGTGGTGCGGGTGGTCGCCGGCTGGTGGCGATGCCCGAGCTATGAAAGACCTTCGACTGAAAGTTCGCTGCCGTCGTCAAAGGGGCGGCGAACTTGAGAAATGGGCGGAAAGAAACTCGGCTTTACCGGATGGAAGAGGTAATCAATCCCTCTTGGCCGTTGACTCCTTGAGTCACGCGTGCGGTGACAGCAAGAATGAGTGACAACGCCAAGGACTGCTCATGCAAGGAGACACCTTGCAAATTCTCATGCAATGCGTGTCTCTTTGCATGAGTTGGTCGGCCACGAAGGAAGGGGGAGGACGTGGCCGAGTGGGTTCTCGGTCAACCCTTCCTTCGGTTGACAATTGAGGGGACAGATTCGGACGTGGCTTCAAACATTGCATGAAGGGAGATGGATTTTCGTGGATGCATGGCCGAAGGATGTGGCCATGAGTGAGGCCGTTCGCGTGGCCGTCTAAGGGGAGGACGGTGGCTACTCTCGGTGGCCGCATTGCCACTCGAAGACACGACGACAGCAGCTGTTCCATTTCCCTCCTGGTCACCGAAACCAAGTCACGTGGCTGCTCTCCTGGTCAACAATTCCTTTAGGTTGACTTCCAAGAGAAACGTGTGCATGGGCTGAACACGATCTCATTTGCATGGCTGCATGGTCCAACTGTGGACGTTGCTCTCCATAATTGACCACTCAGGTCAACTCAACAAAGTGTCGATGATAGCCCACTAAAGAAACAAAGCCATGCGTTTATGTCTCGACGTGTCACATGGAAGGTTCAGCTAGAGAGGTACAATTTTCAGTGAATATCGGTCTCAATGGTGGCGTTACGTAAGGAAGTTTTCGTTGAGACGTTGACTTTCACGGTGATTGGATTACAAATGCGATCCTCTAACCTATGAGCTAAGCGGGCTCAAAATAGTAGAAATATTGTCACGACGCAACAAAGGCGTGACAACGAGGGTACGCCGTAAGATCATCATGAAACATGACGTCTCGGTCTGGTAATGAAAATGATGAAATGGTGACCGAAAGTGGCGCCAACGACGCAGTCCAACGACAAATTCGTTGATCAGTCACGGACTGTTACGTACTTGAGATCTGGCGAAATCCGGATGTCACACAACATCTAAAAAGGAAAATTTTATAAAAATTTAAGAATACAACCAAGTTACTGTTCCAATTGCACTGGACAGATCAAACAAGGTAAAGGAGAAGTCCATCGTACCACCCATGTCATCTCATAAAATTCCAATTAAAATATGTTATACTACAATTTTCATGAAGAAAGTCTCCTCAAATTTGAACCACAAGAAACTCCACAAAATTAAAAACCCAAAGAGGTCCAGCAATTCCAGTTTCTGGAAATCCACACTAAAGCTCTAGATTGATTGTAAATTCGAACCACACATGTTCACAGCCTAAGAATACACTAAAACCAAACATATTAGTCCACATGCAACATATATCTTCAATCATAGATCATAGAAAAGCTCTTACAAGCTAAGCAAGACTGCCAAATCCACATATGACACAATGCGAGCTTCAAAACCAACATGCATGTCCATCTTTCCTTTGAATCCCACCACCAAAGCATCTCAACAACAATCTTTCATTATCATAGCATACATGTAGAGCGTTAACCACAACCAAACACCAAGAACAGCCACAGTCCTCCATATTCTATAAAACCAAGCCCCAAAAAGATCAAA
The DNA here is from genome assembly GCA_014182375.1 of Eucalyptus virginea. Classification (NCBI taxonomy): domain Eukaryota; kingdom Viridiplantae; phylum Streptophyta; class Magnoliopsida; order Myrtales; family Myrtaceae; genus Eucalyptus; species Eucalyptus virginea. The sequence continues at coordinate 58,602,893 of CM024516.1, read as the reverse complement.
GGGATTAGGAGAATGCCGTTTCTCCTTGCCTTGATGATCCTACGCTTCAGTTTCCTCCTTCTAGGTCCATGGTGAGCTCGAGGATGTCCTGAGTGTGTTGGTTAATCTTGGTGAGAATAAAGGAACAAGAAAGAGAGGGAGAAAGCTTGTGGGTGAGAAGAAAAAGAGATAGGGAGAAGGAGCTTGCTTTGTGACATCCCAGAATTTCAACTCCGTTTTCTACTGAATAAATCGGGCATTTAATTGACGCACCTATAGGGCTGTTCTCAGAGCTTATCACTCTTGAGATAACTAGACTACCTAGGGAAGCCATTAAGGATTTTAAGGCAAATAGACTCGAGAATTCGATAAGGAATCGGCTTCTCGACCGTGCTTATCTTTAGAGGTCAATACGGCACAATATAAAATCAATTCGAAATCAGAGATAGACTGGTTCGACTGAGATGTGTGGATAATCGTGGGTGACACCACTAAATTAGAAAATTCTCGTCGACCGGCATTAGACTGATTTTCCTATTGTTTTAGGACCCTGTGTCCGTATTTGGATCCTCAAGATTTTCACGATAATCGAGAGTCGCCAATGAGTCGAGTGGGTTCATAATGGCTCGAAGAAAATCGACCACGAGTCAATTGCATTAAAAATGCCTGAAAGTTACCTGGTAACCTAAGTCATGCTAAAAACGCGCCAAGTGAAATTAACTATGAATTCAAGTCCGATTTTAGAAATTGAAATTTCTGTCATGTCACAATAAATTCTAGGAGTGTTGACTCAGCCTCGAAGATTTTTATGACACCCGACACTTTTTGGGAAAAAGTTATCGTGTGGCCATTTCGTTCAATTGAAGTCGAGAATTATTTTGTTGGTGAAATTGAGGAGCATGAGGGATTCTTGGATAAAGAAAATAATCAATTTGATAAAGGAAATATCAATTGATTTTTGGAAGAGTTATTTGAGAGAAATTTAAGAGGGGATTTGGATGCAAAATGCAAGTGGGGACCAAGAATTCTAAGTTGAAATTCCTTTGAGAATCTATGAGCTTATTTAAAAGAAATTGGGATTAGAATTTCCTATTTGAGGAAATTCTTTTATTTTTGCGATCTTCCCATTTCTTTTCTATTTTTAGCCAAACACCTTTTCCCCTTTCTCTCTCCCTCTTTCTTTCTTTCTTTCTTTTTATTTTTCTCTCTCCCTCTCTTTTCCTTTCCCTCGTGCGAATTCCCCCCTTCGCCGCTGCTTCCACTTTGCTTTCCCCTTTTTCTTTTCTTTTGACTTTTCAAACACTTATTCTCTCTCTTCTCTCTCTTCTTCCCTCATCTCTCTCACGGAACTGACTCTCTCTCCCTCCTCTTACTGGTGCGAACCAGCAGAACAGAAACAGAAGCAGCTCACCTGGGATCAGAGCAGCCCGCCGTCGTCGCCCAAGCTCAGCCGCTTGCCGGTCGTCCTTCCCCGCGTGACGCCGCGCGTTCAGCCGCTCGCCCCTCACGCCCGTGCACCGTCTGCCCCCGTCCAGCGGAGCTGCCGCCTCTGCCTCGCCTCTGTCCAGCCTTGTTCAGCCACCTCCGGCCACCGTCCAGCTCCGTCCGGCCTCACCGGAGCTCCCCTCACCCTCCGCCTGCCTCGCCTCTCCAGCTTAGCCACCGGACGAACTTCATCCAGCCAAGAACAGTGTCTGGAAAAATGGGTTTCCAACACTGTTCAAGGCTCGCTTTGGGCCGTTTCCGGGCCCCGAACCCGAGCCGTGCTTTGGGAAGAATCGTTCCTCGCGCCGTCCCCGTCGGATTGATCCGATTTGCGCGCGATTCCGGTGAGTAATCTCACTAATCCTTGCTTAGTCAGCTACGGACACTTAAGGGTTGTTTATTTTTAATTAATTAGGTTTAGGTGGTTAGATTAGTATAGATTAGTGTTTATTAGTCAATTGTGATGCAAATTAGATAAATTGATTGTGTATTTAGCAAGTAGACGTGGTCTACTATTTATTGAGGGTAGCCCGGGATTTTTCCCGACCCTAATTGGGCTTCATTTGACATTCGGCTACGTGGAATTTTGGTATTTAAATATTATTTTTCGGAATTAAATTAATTAATTATTTATTTTCCGAAAATTCAACTAGGATGATAGTGACTGGAATATTATGCTGCCACCAATTTTATCTTGGTGATCGCTAAATGAATTTTTAATATTATTTATTTAATTGAGCTAGGATGGCTGGTGATCCGATTTGAGCTAAATTGGATTTATTGTAATTAATTATTAATTTTCGAAATTAATTAAATAATTATTTATTTTTCGGAAATTAAGGCTGGGTTAGCCGACGACCGAAATCTCGTGCTGATTGTCGTGATGTAGTCTGTTTATTTATTTGAGCTCTACGTTGTATGGAATTAAATAAATTGTGATATTTTAGGGATTTACCCTAAATTGATTGAAATTGAGTGAAATTGAATTATTGATTTGTAGATTGCCGAGTATGGCTAGTTAGCATTTGTAATGCCTTGTTGAGCTGTAAGTGGAGAAAGTGGTGAGAGCTAACTGAGAATTCTATTGGCTGAGGCCGATCAAGTACGAAGTATAGACAGGCGTGGTTCGGTGATTAAGGATATCACTGTGCAAAAACGGCGCCTTAAAGAATGCACGTAGACTGTCTATGACTTATGGCAGGCGTGGTTCGGTGATTAAGGATATCACTGCGCGAAAACGGCGCCTTAAAGAACGCACGTAGACTGCCTATGAATCGTGACAGGCGTGGTTCGGTGATGAAGGACATCATTGTGCGAAAACGGCGCCTTAAAGAACGCACGTAGACTGTCGGTGATCTGTGACTTATGACGGGCGTGGTTCGGTGATTAGGGAGATCACTGTGCGAAAACGGCGCCTTAAAGAATGCATGTAGACCGTATGATATTTATGTCACCTTGGCGAAAACGACGCCCGAGAGCATTGATGGAGCTCTGTGACTAAGTGTACTATTGGAGGTTATATGGGATGAAATGAATGACCTAGGAATGGTTCGACTGATATGTAATCGATTAGGTCGATTGATCAATGCTTTGATCTCTTGTCGTGAATTGATTGAATGTTTGATTGACTGTTATGAAGCATCTGTATATAACCTTGAATTGCAAGTTGGAACTGAGGCGAAGGTAAGTTCTCTTACTCGTGCTGTGCTTAGGCAACCGAGTAGTGTATTGGTTCCCTAATTGAGTCTTAGTGGGGTAGAACTTGCTGAGACGTAGTCTCATCTCGATTGTGGGACAACATTTCAGGCCTGTAGATGAGCCTGTGAAGAAGGAACCAGAAGAGGACGATAAGCCGGTAAAAGATGAAGAGCTTGAAGGATGTGAGCTTAGTGAAGAAGAGTCAAAAGAGGATCAGGATGATCCTGAGTACGACTCGAATGAGGACTGAGATTCCATTCTCTTTTGTGAATCTTGTCTAAATGTGAATAGTGTGAAGCCATAATGTTATGAATAGTCTTGTGAATAGATTTTGAGTTATGCTAGGTATAAAAGTTTGATTGTGGATTTCAATATGAAAAATATGGCCTTACTTTTCTATCCCATTGTGTTATTGTCTGGGGATTTATAACTGCTTCCGCATGTGCTTAATAAACGAAAGGGTCGGCCATACTTAGTCCTAGGATATCGCATTTTAAAATCGACCAAGTAGAAGGATGTGTGCGTGCCTGAGGATCGGGGCGTGACATGCTTTGGCAAGAGAGAGAGCGAGAGAAATGAGAGAAGAAGAGAAGAAAAATGAAGAAGAAGAGGAAGAGGGGCTGCCAACTTAGGGGGAAATGATGAGGAGGAGATTTGGCAAGCAAGACTCCTCTTGCATGAAATTCTAGTGGGCAAGAGAAAGGGCCTCCATCATGGCATCTAATTTAGGCTACTTCGGTCTTTTTTTTTTTTTTTTTTTTTTTTTTGGTAATCTTAGCCATTTTGCATAGCTTGGGATTGGCTGGGGGTGGCAAAATCAAATGTAATAAGTGAATATGTCCTAATTTCATGCAAATGAGGCCTAGGTGGCTGACCATGTCATTCCATGCATATTAGAGATTGAATTGGGTACTATAGTAAGACTTAGGTAGATATAACAATCATATAAGGCATAATTTAATTGCCTTGGGTCCTAAATTCTTCCATTAAATTAAATTATCTATACTAATAAAATTCATCTTGAAGTTGGATGAAATTCGAAGCGTCACATCATGACATTGAACACAACATTAAAGTGATGGGAAAAGAAACAACGACACAATCATTGACCTTAATACATATGTGGAAGAGAGTCGCTCTTAAAATTCTGTCGGTAGAGTCGAACTTATTTTCCATCAAGTAGGGAGCACGAAGGTGGGCTTAGGCTGCAGAGCAATGGTCTTGCAATGCATGCCTTTATCGTCAAATTGGAGCAATTTTCCGCATCCAATCCTTTATGTTAGGAGGATCTTATCTTGATATGCTAATCCCTGGTTGGTTCAAAGTCGCTATCCATAACCATCAGATATTCACATCTTAGGTAACATTTACATGAACTAGTCAATGTTGGACTCATTTAAGTTGTGAACAAAACTATTTCTCTTAATTACAACCATATCAAAATCTGCAAATATTCAAATTAGTAGGACAAGGAGTACAATACAAACACCCTAAAAGTCAAGCCTTCGAAATGCATAATGGAGACTCAAATGCTTACAACCTATTACATAAAGGTTCTCAACTCTGTCATTATATTTTTCCATCAAAAAATGCTTAGAAGAATGATCTCTACTAGGAAAACAATGGGATAAGCTTACAAACAAGCTCAAACAACGCACACTGATAGTACGAGTTTAGATAGAGAAAAAGAACCACCCCAAGGAATGCCACAACATATGATCCCACAAAACTCCACAAGAAGGTTTCTCTCCAGTAGTCATCCACCGTGGTATGATTAAAAGATGCTGTTGTCCCCTGTTCCTTATTTGAGTCATCACAACTTGTTAATGGTGCTCCACAAAGAAGAGGGTTAACTTCATAACTTGCTTTATCAAAAGTTCCAAATTGATTTTTTTGGTCTGGTGTCCTGCCTGACAAGTTGTTATGAGCTACTCTAAAATTTGACAGGGAGTAGAGCTCTATTAGTTGTGGAGGGATAAGACCAGTTAAGCTGTTGTAGGATAGGTCTAAGCTCTCTACTTCCTTCAAATTGGAAAACATTTCTGGGATTGGTCCTATCAAATGATTGTGTGATAGGTTCAAGGCTCGAAGTTCACTCAAGAGGCCGACCTCTGGAGGAATAAAGCCCGCCAAATTGTTTTGCGAGAGATCGATTCCGGACATTAGTTTTAGAACGTTGCTCCTATAAGATTCCAATCTATTCTTTGTCATGAACTTTACTTCTTCTAATTCAAACTTATAAACATCTATGAAAAGTTCATAATAATAGACTATAGTGAATCTACCCTCATAGTTGTGTAATGCCCCAAACCACTCCGAACTCTCCATGGTAGAATATGTATCCATAGATACCCCACCCTTTCCAAATGTCAAATCTTTCAAACATGAAGGAATTTGTCCTGAAAAATTATTGTTGGAGAGATCCAATATGTTCATATTTTTCAACGAACATAGACCTAGAGGGATTGAACCTTCAAAACTGTTTCCTTGCAGTAGAAGAGCCTTCAAGTTCCAAAGTGAACCAATCCAACTGGGAATCTCACCTGATAATGCATTGTGTCTAAGATCCAATGTGACAATCGATGAAGCTCTAGAGAGAAGATGAGGAAAATTCCCCACAAGTGTGTAATTTGCTAAATGCAAGAACTTCATACTTGTAACATTGGCACAGGGGGTATATTTGGCCCAAGGTTGTTACTTGAAAGGTCTAAAAGAACGAGATGATGTAAGTTGCAGAAGCTCAATGGTAAAGGACCGTCCAATAAATTACTTGACAGCATAAGCATTTCCAAGTATTTAATATCTCCAATCCAATTAGGAAGTGTTCCAGATAGGGAATTGTTACTTACATCCAAAACTCGCAAGGAGCCTTTTAATATGTTGGGCGATATATCCCCTGTGAAACGATTGTTATCCAAATATAAAAATTCCAAATTTGTCAAGTTAGAATTCCTCGGTAGCATCTGGCCTTGCAAATTGTTGCTTGACAATTTCAATGTAGAAAGTGACGTACAATCTTTAGTCAGTGTCTCTGGTATTTCTCCTGTGAAGCCATTATTCGATAAGTCCAACGTAAATAGATGGTCCATACTACCCATTGAGGAAGGGATTCCACCTTTCAAATAGTTGTTTGACAGGTTCAAATACCACAACTTCGGGAGGATATAACCAAACCGAGATGGAAGCTCTCCTCCAATAATATTTTCAGACACATCAAAAATCCGTAAGTTGACAAAATTCACATTGGAAGGCAAATAAAATGAACCTGACAAATTGTTGCCTCTGAGTTCCAACTGTTTTAGATTTACATTGTTGTCCAATAGCCAATTTGGGAAATTTCCTGTCATTCCGTTGTGGTTGAGTTGAACAACCATCAAGTGATGTTGTTCTCTCAGAAAGCTAGGAATTACGCCATTTGCGTTTTTGTTGAGCACACAGTTTGATAGACTAAATGCCTTTAGTTGAAATGAAGGAAGCCAATTGGGCTCTTCTGTGTTTACTTCCAGACGATTATTGTAGTGGATGAGTCGAAATACCTCAAGGTTAGAATTATTAGCCAAGGAAGCAAGCGAAAGTGATCCTTCAAATGCATTTCCAGAAAAGTCAATATATTCAAGTGACTTGAGATTAGAGAGGAGAGATGAAGGAATGACCCCGCTAAAATTGTTATTTTGAACATCAAGTGCACGGAGTGAGGTCATATTGCAGAAGCATGAAGGAAGAGGACCCCAAAATTCATTACCCTTGATATTCAACTCTTCAAGGTTCCTCAATTTACACAAGCCTATTCAAGTGGACACTGCAACTTATGAGTATCATCACTAAATTGCACATTGTATGATTAAAACACTCAAGATCATGGTTTGTGTTGAGAAAGGAGGATAGAAAAAGTGTGCAATCTAATATCCAAAAATACAAACAAAAAAATTGGTAAAATGGAGCTTTGGAGGGGAGTCGCATCACCACAGCACTTGATTTCCTCTATTCTACATTACATTAATTACTTCCGTTGTTCGACAAATTTTGAATTGGATTGGAAATGCACTCTAAAGTTGATTTTATTCCAAGGCTTATGGCTTAATTGCATGGGCAACTTCTAAACTTTTGCTCGAATTTTATAATAATTTCTGAATTTTTTTCCCAATTTACTTCTGTACTTTTCCAAAACAATACAATGGGATTCTCCCTCGAGTGCAGCGCGAGATCACTGTGTTCTTTTGGCTGACATGCCTGCCAAGTCAGCAGTGGGCTCCCACACCCCGAAAAAAATCATTTGGACTCGGGAGTCACTTTTTTTCTTCTTGTCTTTTAATTGCGCTTTTTTTTTTTTTTTTTATTCCATTTTCGTTTCTTCATCTTCTTTGCTCTTCCATGTCCTCCGCCGCAACTCACCACAGCGACCCCCCGTCCTCCATCAACGTCCAGTCCGCACTATGGTCCATTCCACTCTCAGGGCCTTAGATTTGAGACGCGTGACCTCAGTTTTGAGCATCATGGCCTCAGTTTTGAGCATCATGGCCTCAGTTTTGAGCATCACAGCCTCAAAATCGAGGCCATATTTTAAATTTGAAGTCGTCGTAGCTCACACCAAAGGTCGCGCGGGTCTTCAGGCGGTGGTAATGGTTACCGAACTTCGTGGTGCGATGGGCCTGAGGGCCGTGTGGGCGGAGGCAGCAATGACATTAGTGCTGAAGATGCCGAATGTGTTTTTAGTATCATAATTGTTTATTCTATTCTATACATTGTTTACCTTAATGGGAAAAAAAAATTTCAAATAAATTAATTTATCCATTATAAGATGTGCTTTCCTTGTTTGATTTTATGCATCATGGTTTACTGATATAAGTTTTCAGTTTCTTATATAATTTTCACGGCCTAGTTGAATTTATAAGCACTTGCAATCCCCGAAGTTTGACCACCATTGTGGTTTAATATGTGAACTGCAAGGATTTTTGGGATTTTGATTCCCGATTAACTTTAGCATTTAATTTTGTTATGATTCATGTACAATATTTGAACTCCTGGGATATTGTTATTTCAGACTGTTTTTATCTTCTAAGCAATGACTCCTTATATCTGTTATGTTATCACACTATTCTTCAGATTGGCCCGTTAAAGAAGTTGCATAAAAGTAAAAGCATGGGGACTAAACTTCAATCTTCAAAGATCAGGGATTAAACTGAAAAATGATCAAACTTTTAAGGATAACCAACATCATGATCCCACAAATTAAGACATCGAGCATGACCTACGTTTCCTTATGGCCTCCATAGGCATTTAACTAAATCAGTCCAACGTCAAGCATAAGCCAAACAACTATATGATATCACTTATCTAGATACAAGTCATTGGCGCCAAGTTATTTGAAGCAAATGTGCGACCAAAATATGATCTCTGGAGGACGTCTAATATAATGCAGTCATGCCTCCTATGTTCAAGACAACCTTACCTTATTATATTTTAAAAAGGTGATAAACGAAAGCAATTTCACAGAAGTACCTTCTAGTAACTTCGAAGATGCATTCAATCCACAAAACTCGATGTCTAAGGCCTTGAGAGATGTTATCCTCTTAATGTCCGTGAGGGCATCATTATAGACCAAATTGTTCCCACTAAGAAGCAGCACCTCTAGATTCACACCTGTGATTGACAAAAGGTTCTCAAAATCGATCGTTATATATCCAGACAAGGCCTTTACATGTACCTTCAAGAAGATTGGAAGACAAATTTTGGGCCTCCACTGAAGATTGCTTGTACAATGAGGGGACTTGTTCAAACTTATTTAAAGATAGATCCAGCCACTTCAATCTCTTCAGGTGTAGCCTTCCGTTTAAGTCTGATTATGGAAAGATTCATGCATACCCAATAGTTAATTAATTATTTACGAATATTAGATGTCTAACTATCTTAAATTTATCAAGAATCACTATATGCTTATGATGAGGAGAATTGGTTTATAAGCAAAAACCGGTTGGTCCGACATATATGAGCATAAAAAAAACTCTTAGTCATATGAATTTGTAAACCAATCACATAAACAAGTAACTTATATCTTTAACCTTGTCTATCATATATAGTTAACTAGCACTAGTAGAGCTAAGAAAATGTTCCCTCATTTGCTCCCATGTGACAATTGACTTTATTTCTATGATTGCCATGTTACAACATACATTGCATAATTTTGCCATGTAACTTGCATTCGACCGAGGACCCAAAAAAAAGAAAGAAAAAAGAACATTGCATTTGATCAACAGGCATCAATCTATTGATTTGCCATCTCTAAACTTCCATCTCTTATTGAGATTTAAATTTCAAAACATGAAGAAAGAGAAAAGAATTTTCAAAATATATTCTTGAAAATATAGTTTATTTTCCAAGAGAATTTTTCATTACGTGCTCACCATGTGACATTTGACTTATCTCCATGTGGCAAGATACATGGCCTAGTTTTGTGATGAAGCCCACCTTTGAGTACTAAGTATTAGTTCATGTCATCTCTAAACTTCTATCTCTTTTGAGTTTAAATTTCAAAACATGAATCAAGAGAGAAGTTTTCAGATGTATTCTTGAAGATATAGTTTATTCTGCCATCCCCAAACTTTGAAATCTTTTTACTTTAAAAGTCAAAAAATACATAAAGCGAAATTATCATGCTCCTCAAATATAGAAAAAATTCTTCCAACAAAGAAATCCATTGCATTTAAATCTCAAGAAATTGAAACAACCTGGTGATAAATTTTACTTTTAATGAGCCATTGATAATTTAAAAATATAATTTTTTATTTATGCAGTACAATTTTGTTAATCAGTATAATTTTTTATTTAGTCAGTACAATTTTGTTAATCAGTTTCTTACTTTCAATTAGAAGGACACTAAACAAAATATAAAATCCTATCACTTCATCGATTACAATGAAACTTTTAAACTTGCAATTTTTCTTTAAAATTATAAATTGTTTAAAGTCATGACGTCATTTAAAATGTAGCATATTTACATTCTATTTAGAATTGAAAAAAAATAACTCGAACAATTTATTTATTTGTTCTCTTAGTTTCACTAATATTAAAGATGGAAGTGGAAGCTTTTGGTATAGGGTGCAGATACTTCCACGGCCTAAGTGGCGGGAATATGTTTAAATTTCCTCTTAGACCTCTCTCTATCCAGCTTGTCGCTTTCTTCTTCAGGGATCGCTTCCCATTCCAATTCCAAAGTCATTAATACTCTACTTAGTATTTTGGAGAAATAGGTAATGGAAAATTGAGAAGAAAAGTTACCTAAAATTTAAAATTTGCATCTTCTTTCATCTCACATAAATTTTAAACTTTCCGACATTTTCCCCCAAAATTTTCTTTCCTCACATTTTCCTCACTTTCCAAGTAAAGCGAAGGACAAGGGGATTTTGGTCCACAAAGGAAAAGGCTGTGTTCCCAGCTTTTTAGGCCGCGGGAATAGGCCTCTGCTTTAGTGGGTGAGTGCGCGTTTGTCTATATATATATACTGTATAAAGTAAAAAATAAAAGACATTTTATCTTCATCCTCCCTTCTTTGATACAATTTTCGCTTAGGTCACTCAGTATTGCTTACTGACCGATGCATCCAATTGATTCGGGAGACAGAACTTGAGCCAAAAGATTCTAAACAAAATTCACAAGTACTTGAAAAATGCTATATAATTTAGTTCATGTATTTATTATACCATTATTTTCATGGCGTTCTTAGCTTGATATTATCTATGGAAAAAAAAATCATTTGGAATTTAACTTTTGCTATATTTCCGCGACTTATGAAACATTACATTACATCACAACATGTTTTCTTCCTCTTACAAATCTTTTAACTTTTAATTAATGATGTTTCACTTAGTTATAAATATTATAATTTAATAACCCTCAGCTTCTCTTTTATGTCATAACTCCTTTGACTGACGTAATTAACGATTCATAAGTGTGAATAAAGACATGCCCGAGCTAAGTGCGAATCGAATAGCCAGTTCTTACTATGAATTCTAGCTAGTCCAACCTGACATCTCCAGTTATAAAGTCAATTCCTCGTAGATGTATGACATCCGTTCAAATAATTATAGAATGTCAAGATGCTTGAGTTGAGTAACTTTTGACTTTGCTCTCATTTTCAAGTGAGTGATCTCGTCCTAATTTGTGAACTCTAAAATCTCGTGCTTGTAAAAGTTAGTACTTACTATATGTTAAGACTTCTCGGAAATCATAACACGACATACTATTATTGAAGAATAATAAAAAAAAAAAGATTATGCTATTTCTAAATGTTGGATCATGTTCGTACATTATTCGTTAAAGTACGTTGTGAATTACCTCATAAGGTGATTTATGACAAAGTTGTTACTTCTAGTATGTAGAGTTAGTTCACTTCGATATTTTCATGGCTCGCTAGACTCCGAAGAGTGTCAAATTTGTGTTAATAATCGTGGATGACTTCTTGAGAAAGACTTTGATTGTTTGAGTGGAGGCACAAATTTTATGTTGTTTTCAAGATCAGGTAGTGGAGCGCTTTGATTGAAGTGAGGAGAAGTAAGATGATTAAGATGTGTGGATTCATAGTGGCATGGAATTCTGCTCAGAGCTTTTAGATGAATTTCGTAAAGAAGAGGCCATAATGAGACAACACCTAGTGCTAGTGAACCATAGTATGTTGTAAATTAAATGTTTCGAATAGTTGGTTCCCCTACCATGTGATTATTTTGTATTGTAGAATTAGCCTTAAAGATATGGCTTGTTACACATAAAGTAAAGTTAACCATAAGAATAAGACACTTATGGATTCAATGAAATCATACAACTATTCTCTAACAACACATCAGGTTTTGTGACAACTAAAGAAAGAGAATATGGACTGACAAAGGTGATGACACATCGAGTATTGCTCTCTAAGAAGTGTTATATGTTTGTTATTTTATATTGAATCAATATCAATAAAGTTAAAAGTACTCGTGATTATAGAAGGCTCTATATATATTCATATAGTAACCGCCATGAATTGGTATTTGAGACTTTACGAGACCGAATTGACTGTTAAGAATAATTTCTAAACCAACATAAATGTGCACACATACAGTACAGTTTCAATTAATATAGTATAAGTGGAAGAATATAAGAGTTTTTCTAAGATAGGTTACATTAATTGAGATTGAAATTTATCATTTTACAGGATTACTCTAATAATATAAGCTATAAAGATTCCTAATTTGTCTTATATGGGACTGGTTTGTGCAGGTTGAGTAGAGCTAGGCTTGTGATGGGAGATCACATGGTTGAAACTCTATAAATAGTGTTTAAGTCTCTCCTCTAACCCTAATGCACAAATAACCTCACATAAGGAGCAGTTATATAACATTAATTGTGAGGGGTAATCTCATTGAGTTAGTGATATAGAGAATAATAAAAGAGAAGTACTTGAGAATCATCACTAATCTACAATAAGAACGATGGATTTCAAATCAGGTAGATAAATCCCCTTTTCTGGATTATTGTGTTCTAGATTATAGTTATGGAGGTCTTGAGGTGCTGTTTTGCGGCTTACATGAGACACAGAGTGAGTGAAAAAATTAGGCCCCACTTTCATCATTTAGGTGTGGAAATAATCCGTAAACTAGTGGAAGCCACCAGAAATAATATGGTCCACATAGTATTATATGGAGTGTCAGTAAAATAGAAAGTGGAAAAAGCACGCCTTTTAAATCTATGTTATATTTTGACTAAAAAAAATATCTATGTTGTATTTCTTTATTTGTAATGGAATCCCTTCCTTCTCGTCCTAAGTGTACATAGGTCACATAGATAGAATCATGTAAGTCTAATCGATGTGTAATCTATTTTGTTCTTCTATGTATGTCTATTTGTGTTCAATTGCCTTATTTGCACAACACTTACTGTGACTTTCCCTATCTAAATAGATGGGATAAGGACACAAGTATCACAACTTTCATATGATATTCACTTGAGTGCTATAACTTTTTTTTCGATCACTTAAATACCATAACTTAGGATAATGCTCACTTTAGTGTCATAACTTTCTTTTTTTTTTTTTTCGAATACTTGAGTGCCATATAACATTTCAATCGATCACTTGAATGTCATAACTTTTAAAAAAATTTTAATACAAGTCATGTGTCAAGTCGGATTTCCGGCACCTAGGTTATCAAGTGATTGATTAAAAGTTACGAAACTTAATAAATATTTTTTAGAAGTTATAACATTGAAGTAGTGAAAAAAAGTTATAGCACTCAAGTAAGTATTATACAAAAATTCTAACACTTATGTCTTTATCCCTTAAGTAGACTAAAGGTTGGCCTAGAGAGCACTCACGGTTATAATGATTTTCTTGCATGTCTGGATGCATGGGTTGGCCTGGGATTTTGGAACCATTTGCCTTCTTATACTGGGCACGAGTCCATTGTGCATCCAGATAAATAAAAATGTTTGGTAAAGGTAATTAAAAAATAAGAGATTAAAAACAAAAATAAGAAATTCAAATAAATATAGGAGAAAAGAAGAAAAAGGAAATAAAGAAAATAAGTTATAATATCATTTGGACACTAGAGAAAGGAAAGATCAGGAGAGAGAAGAAAATAATTGACGCGTTATCATTTTATTGTACTTTTATGTATATATTTCAATTTAAAATACATCGAAGGTAAATGGGGCGAAGAAAAAACAATTGTTTGACAAAAGTATTAGTCTCCACACTCAGATGGATTTAAAAGACATAGCTATACATAACTCCTGATATGTTCTATTCTTTTTTCTTTTCTTTTTCCAGTCCGTTTCTTTCCTTCTATCCCAACATTATGCGGCTTTTTAGATCCTTTCTGTCTACTTTTCGTGATTTTTAATTTCAATTTTTTTTTTTTGTAAACCTTTTGGCTCTTGCAATTTGACTTCTATTTCTTATAAAACGCTCAAAACCTTTCCAAAAATGTAAATACGGATGTTGTAGAATAATAAACTTGATTTTGTTTCTCTTATTTTGAATCTTGAGAGGAAGTCACAATAAGTAGATTTTGGTCCATTTCCAAACAAGTGCAAAATTTTTGGGGCGAAAAATTCAAACAAGTCCACCTTTTATGATAATAAAAAAAGTTGGAATTTGGTAAATCATTGCTTATTGAGCTAATTCTATTTTTGTCCTTCGTACTTATCATTGTTTTGCAGATGAGTCTCATAGTTCATTTATGATATGTGCAATCAACTACTTTAAAAATTGCATCATTTGTGCAATCATCTATTTCTCATTAATTCACTTAATTCACTTTTATAGTTCATAGCAGCATAGTATGACAATTTTTCATTGTTCAAAAAGTAAACGATGACTTAGAATCATAATTGAAATGAGTAAAATAAAACAAATAACTGTGAGAGAGAGGGATTCACCTGAGAGATAATTTCCACGTAAATCCAACAGTTGAAGTTCCCCCAGAGGAAGGAATAAAGACGCGTTAATAACCCAAGGCTGAGGCAATCCCACACCGCGTGTATAATTCAAATGTAGTTGAATCACCCGAAAAGTGGTGTTATCGCACTCCACGCCTTCCCAACTGCAACAATCACCATTGCTGTCTCGCCACGATGGGAGAGAAGACCCATTTGGGTGGTTGAAGGCAGCCTTAATCGTGAGAAGTGCATTCCTCTCTTCTTCTAAGCACCCGATGCTTCTTCGACTCCCCACCAAAACCAACGACACCCACGTCCACATACACAATAGAAGAAACTTCATGTTTGTATGGGTTTTTTGTGCGTTATCTATTTCTTCTGCTTCACCGTGTGCAAACTTATGAGGGTCATCTACTCTTCTTTTATATGTGCAAAGTCTTTCCCTTTCCATGATTATCACGGTTGGGCCAACTCCATTAAAAAACCATGGCCACAGTCAAATTCTGCCGGGGTCAATTCCATGGAACACGTTTACCCAAAAAAAAAAAAAAAAATTCCATGGAACACGTGATTATCACCATTGACTTGATCCACAAAAAGAGAGATCAAGATTATAAAATGACAAAAAAAAATATTATTAGCAAATCAAAAAAAAAAAATATGTGCCCAGGAATTACTTCGTAAAAAAAGAATTAAAGATAAATAACCAAGTCTTGATATAGTTAATTTGCAGTGCAGGTGTTGTTTTGCCATAAAATATCAAATAAATTGGTATTTGTTTGGACTCATTGAAGGAAAAATAAGGCAATTTTGATCCATTTGATAAATCGATCAAGACAATATAGGTCAACATTCAATATAAATTATAATTAACAAGAAATATCAATGAACGCAAAATTGATTAACAGTCTATAGAAAACAAAGTCTTAAGTTCATGCAACACACGAATATCTTACTAGTATTAAATAAAAATATTTTAAACGTCGTGCCATGACAAAAGCAAAACGATTGGGTTGTTTATGGTGGATTCAACCATGAGCAGAGCATTCCTCTCTAGTCTCTCTTTCGAACCACCCTATGAGCTTCCACTTTCCTCCAATATCGACACCACCAAAATTCCACATGTACATGTACAGGACAATTGAATTCTTCTGGCGTTTTGTGGGTCATAAGAAACTATTGTATAATCATAGTTATATGCTAATATAAATCTGGACCATTGAAGATAGGGGATCTCATGAGATCTGATAGTCCAAATTCGATTTAGAATATATATTAGATTCATGGTATACTTGTTCATAGCCCGTGGGTGATATGTTTTTTTACTAGGGACCTCTTTGACTTAAACATGGGACGGATCTTATCCTCCCGCATGTCCATTGAAGGTTGCCATGGTCCAGAAATATTTATAGGAAAAGCATGCCAACAATTTGGATTTTGTTGAGAATTAAGGACATGAAAAAAAAAATGATAGAGAAGAAGGCAGGCAACATAGTTGATTTATTCCAAAAATATTCTAAGGACTTGATCATTTTGTTCGGGCATTTATCTGGATGTTCATATTGGGTCTCAATCAGTGTCACCTTTATGGTGGTCAGGTATCTATGATGTGCGATTACTATTAGAGCAATTTTTCTATAATAATGTTGGATTTTCATAATTTAGTTATTCATCGAGCGTTACAATTTATTCATTAGTCACTAAATTGGAAGTTTCTTTCCTTCCATTTCTTCTTCTTCTTTTTTTTTGGGCAAATCCACGTCTAATTAACTTTAAGGGCTAAATTGAATTGATCCAAGGAGAGATATGATGGCAGTTCTTTTTCCTTCCACTTTTTTTTTTCTTTTTATCAAATCCACGTCTAATTTCCTTCGAGGGCTAAATTTGTTGGTAACTACCATTCGATAAATTGTATTTGATCATCTTAAAGACATTGGTTGATATTACAACTTTCCATTGTGAAGGACCTGCAACTCTACATATCTCCTTGTTAACTCACTATCGATCCCTCTGCTCCTCTCAGCTTCCTTTGTAATGATTTATCGAGCAGAGCATCTCTCCTTCCAAGCACCCCTTCAGTTTCCACTTACCTTTTTGAAAGGGATGTCCATTATTAAAAGTAAGTGGCAATACGTTGACTAAATTTATGTTTCCTTAATGTAAAAGCAATATGAGGATGATGGAAAAGAAAGTAGGCCCAGTCACTCAATTTCTCTTTTCATCCCCGACAAAATGCTAGACTAATTTCTTCTTTTTTCTCATAAAGCACTTGGCCAATACTCCGAAAGTCGGTCAATGCAAGGCGGCTGGACCTTTGTCCCTACACGGATTTGAAAAACGGATTGGAATTTTCTTACATGTGGAGTAATCGGTCAATGCAAGGCGGCTGGACCTTTGTCCCTACACGGATTTGAAAAACGGATTGGAATTTTCTTACATGTGGAGTAATCGGTCAATGCAAGGCGGTTGGACCTTTGTCCCTACGCGGATTTGAAAAACGGATTGGAATTTTCTTACATGTGGAGTAACTTTATTTGGTAATGTTAACCATTTGAATGCTCGAGTCATTTGAGGAAATTCATCCAAAACACCATGAAATAATTTAATATATAATATATTATAATTGGATTTTTGTAATGTAGATATTTATCCATTAATGGTCATTGAATTGGAAATTTGTGACATCCGGGTCATCGCTTATCAAGAAGACCAAGCCTATCATTGCCATGCCATCTCATCGCGCCTCCACGGCACCACAGTATGCGACACCGTCGAACCTCCGCCACCTCACGCCACCTTGCAGCCTCCATGTCACCTCTCCAACTGTATGCCTCGGTCAAACAATGACACCTCGCTGCCATCTCATTGTTCTCCACCACCTAGCACTGCCATTGGATGTGCCACCTCACCCCAAAGTTGCTAGTCGCCTTTCATACAAAACTTGACAATTAACCAAAGAAGATTAAGCCAAAGCAAGCCATGTACTTGCAATTTTTGGCAAGCTGTCAAGAAGATGCATGAGGATTCCCATCCAAAGTACACGTTTAGCCCCAAGTGCTGCCTCCTTAGGCAGTCATGGTAAGGAATGTTGACCAAGGGAGACTTCCAAAGGCGGTAGAAAGTGGGTATAAAACCATCCCTTCACCCATTTCGTTACATCTTCAGCAAAACCCTCACCAACTTTCTTCTTCTTTGTTCCCCAACTAGAGCATTACAGTCCCTCATTTCACCGCGCTACAGCCATGATCTGTCCTCATTCCGCCCTTATTCCGCTCGTGCCGTGTGACATCCAGGTTCTCACTTAACAAAATCAAGCGCTTGGGAGTGCGAAACCCATCATTGCCCCGCCATCAAGCCACGTCTGTCTCTCCATCCGTCCCTCCCATAATATTGATAGATTTTCATCTTAATTAGTGAAGAAATAATCACGAGATTAAAGCCCAAATCAGCCATGTCCCAAGCCAATTGCCGCCTCTCATGCAAAATTTGGCAATTAGCCTAAGAAAGTAGCAGCCACATCCCCTCCCTTCATCAGCAAGCAATTTCCCATTGAGTTGTCAAGAGAGTAAATGAGGAATGCCCAAGCCAAGACACGCCTAACATCCAGGCGTCCTTCCCTAGTGCAGTCACAACGTGAAAAATTTGATCAGGCTCCCAAAGGCAGCCACGTCCCCCATCCCTCTCCTCCTCATTGCCACCAAAGAGAGAACATTGGCTAAGGAGTCCAAAGGAGTGGTGAAAACAGCCTATAAAAGGCCGAACCAGTGCCGCCTTCCTTCACTTTCACAATTCCAATACCTCACCTTTCTTCTTCATGTTCCCTTATTTTGCTGCCCTATTGTCGGCGTGTTATGAAATCGCACGTCGATTCCAAAAAAATAACACTCGCAAACAATTCACCAGGCAGAATATAATAATAAAATAACAGAATCAGAAGAACAAGCCAGAAAATTTGGTAACGAAGTTCACCCAAACTTGGGCTACGTCTCCGCGCAGAGGCACTCTACGAATCCACTAGACTTCAAAAAAAGTTGGAATATAACGATGATCTTCTCTCAAGATCAGAGTACAAAGAGATTGAGAACCCTCATAAAGAAAAAAACTCATTTTTTTTCTTCTCTCTTTTTCTTGCCTCTCTATTTTTCTCTTTCAGCGTCTTGACGGTTAGCGTCTCGCCATCGCTAATATAAAGGTATCACTTACCTAAAAGCAAATCTAATAGAAAAGACAAAAAAAAAAACCCTAAAAAAAATATTTAGCTTCATCTATTACAATCTTCCACTTGAAGACAAATATACCCAAGCACCAAGCAACTTTGCATCCATCTTCTTCAAAAATAGTAGCTGAAAAATTTATGCCTCTGCGATACTCCTCATCAATCAACGTGGAGTAATACCAATGGTAGTAGTACATAAAATATGCTTCTCTCTATCTACTACCTTGGTCAACATGTCGGCTGGATTCTTCGAGCTATCAATCTTCTATAACTTTAACTCATTATCTTTCAATGCTGATCTGATAAAGTGATAACGCTTCTTGATATGTCTAGTCATTAAGTGATAAGCTGCATTCTTTGTTAGGTGCACTGCACTTTGACTATCACTCCACAGTGTACTGACTGGCTGTTTTCAATGTAGCTCCTCCATGTAATCTTGTAACCATTTGATTTCCTTGGAGTTTTCTATGATCACCACGTATTCTGCCTCTGTTGTCAATAAAGCAACTACTTTTTGTAGTTGAGAAACCCAACTCACTATTGTACCTGCAACTATAAAGACATATCCAGTGGTACTCTTACCACTATCTCGATCACCCGAATGATCTGCATCTACATAACCTTGTAACTCTAGAGATGTACCATCATAACAAAGTGAGTAATTGGAAGTACCTACTAGCTATCTCAATATCCATTTCATTGCATTCCAATGCTTTTTGCCTGGGTTCTGCATATATCGACTCACAACTCTCACTGCATGTGCAATGTCTAGTCTCGTGCTCACCATGGCATACATCAAACTCCCCACTACTAATGCATATGGAACTACCGCCATCTCATCTTTCAAAGCCTAAGTACTGGGACACATATCCTTAGAAAGTTTGAAGTGACTTGCTAGAGGAGTTGCAACTAGTTTTGCCTTGTCCATGTTAAATTTCTTTAACACCTTATTCACATAGTCTTCCTGCGACAGCCATAATTTCTTATTTTTCCTGTCCCTGATGATTTTCTTGCCTAAAATATTCTTGGCCTCTCTCAAGTCTTTCATAGAAAACTGTGATAATAACATCTTCTTCACTTCTACGATTCTCTTTAGATTGGAATTAGCTATCAGCATGTCATCCACATATAAAGAGAGATACACAATGTCACCATCATCATACTTGCGAAAATAAACACATTGATCAGACTCACAGTAAGCAAATCTTTTTTCTTTCATGAAACCATCAAATTTTAGATACCATTGCCGCGGAGCTTGTTTCAAGCCATACAAGCTTTTCTTCAAGCGATATACCATGTGCTCCTTACCTTTGACTTCAAAACCCTTAGGTTGTGCCATGTATAGTTATTCATCTAAGTCATCGTGTAAAAACGCTGTTTTTACGTCTAACTACTCAAAATGAAGATCCTCCACTGCAACTATACTCAATAGAACTCTAATTGATGTCATTTTCACTACAGGTGAAAATATTTCGGAGTAGTCGATCCTTTGTTTTTGAGAAAAGCCATTTACTACAAGTCTCGCCTTGTATCTAATGCTACCATATGTTTCATTCTTAATCTTGTACACCCATTTGTTTAATAGAGCTTTTTTACCTATGGGCAACTTGGTCAACTCTCACGTTTTGTTCTGAAGTAACAAGCTCATCTCGTCTTTCATAGCACATTTCCATTACAAGTGAGACGTGTCTACCTTTGACTCATCATAAGTCTCGGTTCCCCTGAATCTGTATATAAGACATGGCTCAAAACAGTATTAGTTGATGGATCAAAAATTACCTTTGGTTTTCTCACACGTGTAGACCTTCTCAAGATAGGTACTTCAGGGTTGTTAGTTTGCTTCAAATCACTGCGTTCCTCTTGAACTACCATACCTCTTCACTAATAATAGGCTCATCTTGAACCTCTCTTTCAAGTGCACTTTGATCTACTGGAAACATCTTCACGGGAATTGTGTCTAATTCAACATATTATGGTTGTATTACCTTCTCATGCTCTGTTTAACGATCTTTGTATATCTTTTCTTCATGGAATACCACATTTCGACTACGGATGACTTTGTTATTCTCATAATCTCAAAGCCTATAGCGATACTCGTCACCACCGTATCTGATAAAGATGCACTTCTGGGACTTAGCATCAAGCTTTTTCCTATCCTCCCTGTCAATCAAAGCATATGCAATACAACCAAACACCTTTAGATGTGAATAATTAATCTTTTTACCTAACCACCGTTCTTGTGATATTTCTCCATCCAACGACTAGATGGACTTCTGTTGATAAGATAAACAGCTGCATCAATTGTCGCAGCCCATAAGTGTAGCGGGAGACCCAAGTGTAGCCTCATGCGTCTCACACGTTCTAGAATAGTCCTGTTCATCCTTTCAGCTACACCGTTCTCTTGAAGAGTTCTAGGAACAGTCTTTAACCCGTGTATGCCTTTTCGACTTAAATATTCTACAAATTCCTTACTCGTGTATTCACCACAATTATCAGACTTTAGAGCTTTAATCTAATAACCTGTTTCTTTTTCTACCATGGTCTTCCACATTCTGAACATCCCGAATACTTTTGATTTTTCTTTAAGAGCATAGACCCAAGTCTTCCTTGTTGCATCATCAATGAAAGTAACAAAATATCTCTTACCACCATAAGAGAGTTCTTGAGTAGGTCCCTATACATTAGTATGAATCAACTCTAGCTTCTGGCCTTGATTTTGTTGCCCATTCAATTGAAAACTAAACCTTTTTCACCAAGATGTCCCAAACGATAATGCCAAAGAGTAGACAAATTACCTGTAACCATTGTAGTTGCAACCATATTACTAATATTATCTCCCTAGAGAAGGTAAAGTGTACCTGTACGCTTTCCCTTTGCTACTACTATTGCCCCTGAGATTATCTTCCACTCTCCGCATCCAAAGGTTATTACCAAACCTTCTTGGTCAAGTTTACTAGTTGAAATCAGATTTTTCTTTAATTCCGGAATATGTCTAGTTTCACGCAAAACTAGACATCCTTCACTTGAGATGTTCATAGTCACAGTTCCTTTCCCAACAATAGAACACATGTGACCATTTCCCACAACCACTTGTCCGAAATCTCCACTGACATAATCATCAAATATGTCTCTTTACGAGGTGCAATGAAAAGAAGCATCGGAATCAATAAACCATTTATATGTCGTCAAGTCAAACCCTGCAGACAAACACAAGTTATCTAGCAAAGATTTATCGCTAACCACATTAGCTCATTAATTCTCATCTTGCTGCTTCTTTTTGTAGGCTTCACACTAAAACCTCTAGTGTCCGGTTCAACACTCATCTTTTGCAACCTGTTTCTTACCCCTTGATTGTGATCTGCCACGCCCATTAAATTTTCCTCTACTTTTACTTCTTCCACGATTCTCCACTGTGAGTGCCATTGAAGATGTAGATGCAGTAAAATTATCTCCACTTGAGACTTTCCTTCGCATCTCTTCATCCATGATACTACTCATCGCATCATCAAGAGTTAAATCATCCTTCATGGTGCTTGAAATTCCATGCATTGTGGTATTGTAGCTTTTTGGAAGAGAACATATAATAAAACTTGAAGCTTCATATCTTATGCCTGCGGATTCTAATTGACCCATGACTTGCGTGAAACTATTAATATGCTTTGCCATGGAACCTCTATCAGATAACTTCATATTAACCAGTTTCTTTAGCAAAAATACCTGATTTGATGTGGACGGCTTTTGATAAATATTCGTTAGAATATCCATGGCTTCTTTTGTAGTTTTTGCTTTCGCGATGTGGTACTCTGTCTTTTTTGTCAACCCTAGACGAATTGCACCTAATGCCTTTTGATCAAGAATTTTCCATCCGGCTTCAACTATTGGATCCACTTCCGCCATCTCAGGTTTCCAACCCTCAAGTGGTGCATAGAGATCTTTTTGATGAAAATAATCCTCGATTTGTAGTTTCCACCATCCGAAATCCTGCCCATCGAATTTATTGATTCTGATTTTATTTTCTGCCATCCTGTTTGCTTTCAATCAAATGTCACTGAAAAACCCTCGATGTTCTCGATTAGCCAACTCAAGCTCTGATACCAATTGTTACGAAATCGCACGTCGATTCCAGAAAAATAACGCTCACAAACAATTCACCAAGCAGAATATAATAATAAAATAATAGAATTAGAAGAACACGCCAGAAAATTTGGTAACGAAGTTCACTTAAACTTGGGCTACGTCTTCGCGCAGAGGCACTCTGCGAATCCACTAGACTTCGGAAAAAGTTGGAATATAACGATGTTCTTCTCTAAAGATTAGGGCATAAAGAGATTGAAAACCCTCATAAAGAAAAAACTCACTTTTTTCTTCTCTCTTTTTCTTGCCTCTCTATTTTTCTTTTTTAGCGTCTTGATGGCTAGCGTATTGTCATCGTTAATATAAAGGTATCAGTTTTAACCTAAAAGCAAATCTGATAGAAAAGACAAAAAAAATCCTAAAAAAATATGTGGCTTCATCTATAACATGGTGCTCAGCCAGGCCACTCACGTCGCTCCATCGCCCGCGTCATTGCCTCAAATTGTCTTAAGCCGCCGAAGAACAGTAGAGATTCGGGACCTCTAGACGTTGCCAAACTGTGACGACGTTTTTTTAGGACCTGAGATAAGTGAATTACTGCCTATTTATGCTACATAGGTTAATTTCCATACGTTGAGGTCAATTTCCTCAAGTTTTAGTCACCTCTATTGATTTCGTGCTTAATTATGTTCATCGACAATTTCGGAATATATGTGTCGCAAGTAGTGTTAATAATTTAGTACATTGAGTATATTAATATGTTATTGGAAGGCTGTATATTGAAGTGTGCATTGGTTTGAGCTTAACTGACATGAGTCGCGAATGAATTCGAGATTACGACAATTTTCGGGTCAATTTAATGTTGGCCGAATTCTGCTAGTTTTGTGCAGGTCTTTGTGGTACAAATTTGATGAGGTTATGGCTTGTTCTATGACATACTTTAATTTCAGATTTTTTGGACTTTGTATGTGCAAAATATATCTCAAAAACTATACAGGTCTGAAATTGTTTTTATAAGCCGTTTCTGAACCTTTGCTCAGTTTCCATTTTATACAGGATTTTTGATAAACAATTTGGACTAGTATCCTCATAAAAGTTTTAGATCACATTTTAGACTATACTGTGAAAATTTTCCATGATTTTTGGAGTCCAATTAGGCGTTCGAAATGCCATTTCTTTAACCCGTTGTAATGTGGCTTTATGCCTTATTTTGATTCGAATTACAGAAAATGATTGGGACCAACACAAGCTAAACCGGACTTTGAGTTCTTCACAAAAAATGTTTCTAGGAGTCTCATCCATGTCGTGTTAAAGTTTCATAAATTTTCAAATTGATTACTTGGCAAATGCCTTTGATTTCTACAAGCGGGCACGCTGCCTTTTTTTCTGCTAATTTTGGCTAAACTCCCTTTTATAAACCGGTCTTTTGAATTGGTGTTGCTGACTAAATGTTTGTATCACTTCTCTAGTTTACTAAAGATAGTTGATGGTGGATATTGAAGTACTCCTATGCATTTTACTCGGTGGATGACATGTTTAAATTGAATTATCGAATTGATGTATCATGATATGAGTGTGTGGTGAATGCTGTTAGTCCTCGTGACAACAATGCTTCGAGTTGTAGTAGGAATGCCTGAGGGGTATAATAGGGTTCCTCAGATGCTTGGAGGTGTAACATAATTCCCAGATGTCCTTGTGACGCCGGATGTGTGCGAAATGCTTGGAGAGATGTAACACGGTTTCTTTCGGATGCTTAGAGGGTGTAACATGCGTCCTCCAGATGCCCCAAGTTATAGTAGGGATGCCTAGAGAGGTAACTGGGTTCCTTCGAATGCCTAGGGGGTATGTTGACATCTAATTTTTTAGTCAATGCGTCATAAAAAGTAAAAACTGAGATTAAGGCTTCCGATCATGACGGAGCCCCTTTCTCGACCAAAAAATATTATTTTTCATTTATTTCTTTTCCATTGTCATTGTAAGAAATTTTCTATTCGTTTCCAACAAAAAACCAAAAAAGTCAAACGGTTGACCTTTAGGTTATTTTTTAGTCAACCCTTTGACCAAAAGTCAATCTCAGGTCAAAATTGGTTTTTCACCTAAAAGATGTTAAATGTCCTTAATTTCACTTTTTTCAAATCAAATTTTCAAAAATCCAATGATTTGACTCAAAAATCAACATTTAAGGAAAAATCAACTAAATAGTTGACTTTTGGTCAAATATTTGACAAAAAAAATTGGAAAGATAAAAAAAAAATCTTCAAAACATTTTGTTTTAGT
Organism: Eucalyptus virginea; assembly: GCA_014182375.1. NCBI lineage: Eukaryota > Viridiplantae > Streptophyta > Magnoliopsida > Myrtales > Myrtaceae > Eucalyptus > Eucalyptus virginea. Next base: position 58,577,758 of record CM024516.1, on the reverse strand, counting down.
GTCAATTTGACTTTTGAGTCGAAAATTTTACAAACTTTGATTAAAAACTTTGTTTTCCAAATTTTTCGATTTTAGGTTCTAAATCGACCAAAAATAAAATTACTTTTGTTTTAATCATAGTTAGGTGTAGTTGTTTTTACAACATTTGGTCTAAGGACTATTTTTAATCCACTCGTTCATTTAGTTTAGAGATTTGTCATTTTAAGCCCTAATTAGGGGTCAAAACTAATCCTTCATTAGGGGTCAAAACTAATCCTTCATAATTCACAAACAAACGATTGTTTTCTATTCATTTCCTTAAAATAAGTCCATATCCGAGGTTCTTTTTGAGAAATTCACACGAGAACTTCCTAATTTGAAGATTTTCACTCTCTTGAACATTAGAAAATCGAACCATCGAGTTTTAATTGAAGAAATTTACATTGACCCATTCAAGATTATGGTTCAATTTCATGAATCAAGGGCCAATTTCCGTATTAGACCTTGATTCATTTTTGGCCTAAGTCTCGTGACTTTAATTCAAGGTCAATTTGAATGCATTATATTATCCTAAGCATGGGTAATTAGTCAAAAAGGTTTATCGCAATATTAATAGAATTCAATTTTAATTAATTTGCAATTTTGGGTAAAGAATTGCAAAATTGCTCATTTTAGCTTTTAATGCTCGATTACATGTACCCATGGTTTTAGTCCGTTGCTTTTCACAATAATCACTCAATGAAGTCAATTGAAAACCCATATATTGCATTTACAACGTGTGATTAACTTAATTTGATCAAATTAGACAAGTGCTTTTTTTTTTTTTTTTTCAATTTGATCCTTGAGGGACCAAATTGCATAAATTTTGAACCCACAAAAACCACATGGATACTAATTGGCAAGAACCAGACAGAATCAGTCAAGAACTTGTTAAGAATAGGTTAAACCGGTGTGAACTAATCTGACTATCCGATCGGCAACCTGTGAGGCAGGCTAGTTTGGTCTCTTGCCGGCCAGTTCTACATGTCCAATGACTGGTTCCGAGATCCTCGCCTCATAAACTTTGCTTCCATGCCCTCACATTTCTACGATTTGGCAAAAAAACCCCCTGAATTTAGCCCCTAGATAGGTCTTTAAGCTCAATTCTTGTTTTAAATTCCAATTTTCACGAATCGGATCCGTCCGACTGATTATACGATGCATTCGGAGGGTGTTTAGCCTTTTAAAAATTTAATTTGGCCCTTAGATGAAGTTTTTGATAGTTGGATTGAACTGAGATCCAAGATTGGCTGATTTAGGACTAATATAAAAGGATTTTCCATCCATTTTTGAAAGGAGACTCATTTTTTGCAGAATTCTCTCTCTTAAAATAGATCTCTCTCTCTCCCCGCCTCTCTCTCCTCTCTCTAGCCGAACCGACTTCTCGCCGATTCAAGCTCGTTGCTTCACGTCGATGGCTCACTGGCCACCGTTCGCCCCCGACAATCCTCCTTTCTTCCGTTTGAGCCCCCCTGGTGATTGAAGACCAACTGTGTCTTGATCGAAACTCTTCCGATTGAGTCGAACTCCACTGGCATCCAAACTGGTCTGATTTGGACCAATTTCCTTGATCGCCTAAACTGGCGATCATTGGAGACTCTCGGCAACCTCGACCTGCTCTAATCTATCCCCTGACGTGTAGTTGACCTCTAGAGGGTCGAAACCCGGCTGATCAATCATCGAAAGTGCTCCGATTGGCTTGATCTTCCACCGATGCTCGAAGGCCGGTCTGATCGGACTGGTTCTGTTCTAGTGGTGAATCGGCAGTTCGGTCGGCCTCTAGGCAGTCCATAGGCAGTCCAATTTGTCCCTCGGAGTTCCGATCAAGATCAGACGAAGGTGTTTTTGTTCAATTACGTTTCGTTTTAAAGATAAACGCAAAAAGGTAAACCTCTTGAACTCGAATCCGATGAGATGAGATCGGCGTATCCAATCGGGAGCTAGGATTCAATATCAAATCTATATAAAATGCTTAGATTTAATGTTGATGAGGTTGTTTGATGATTTGCTGAAGATTGTTGTGGATTGATCATGAGTATGGTTGATTGAACTTTATCTTCGATGATTCGCAATTTTTGTACTTATGTAAGCAACTTATTGTTTTGGCTTGATTGAGGTCCTAGACGAGTTATTTGATCTCGAGCCCTTCTAGATTTAGAAATTAAGCTTCGAGACCTTCAATTTGATAGGTTGCACATCCCAAATAGGCAACATTTGGCTCTCGAAAAACACCTCACAAAACGGTTGATTCTATAGTGTTTTGGCCTGTTTGTGGTTATGTTATTGTTCCGATTTTTATTTTGTCATTTTTGTGTTGATTTTTGTGATAGGATTTTGGAAATTTTTTTTTGTAATATTTGTTCCAAATCATCTTGTCTATATCATACATTTTTTCTGGATTTTTGGGAAATGTTTTTGGTCAATTAAAATTGCATAAAACTGAGCCTATGTTGATCTGCCTTACACTAATTCAAGATGCATTTGGGTGAAATTGAGTTTGTAAACAAATCCACTTGACTTCATGATCCCCGTAAGACTTCAAATACATCTTGTATGCATTCCAACGATGTATGATTCGGATGATTTCATTGTCTTTGGCATGTCAATTGCATGCTCAAATACGTTAGGATTCTGCTGTAATTAGGACATTTCAATTACGCATTTATTTTGCTATTTTCGTCAAGATTTATGTGATCTCAATTAGATTTTGATGTCTTAATAAAAAAATGTTTGTCATTGTGCATTCTATATGCTTAATTTTTCATTATATTTTTGCATCTCATTAAGTAATCGAAATCAAGCATGTTCTATGATATAGAGGTTAGACCATAGGCTTATCATGAGCATACAAAAACACAAGTGTTAGGGTCTCTTAAAGGCCAAATTGTGCATCAATGCCTCTTCGACTTTTGAAGTGTACATTACAAGCTTCGTGTTCATGCATGCCATATCGCAATTGAATGTCATTTGGTATGACCTAGGGTTAAATGTTTTACCCAAATCATTGTTTAAGTGAACTTTGAACTCATAAATGCATACCATTTTCTGTCTTGTCAATGGCTGACATGCACACTTTCACAAATCTTAATTTTTGACCTTTAATTGGACCTCGATTAAACGTGGACCCTTCGAGGAAGTCGTAAGGCTCACTTAGACCTTTCAAATGCCACTGGTTTTATGCGATTTGCTTGTTGTTAGACTCCCTTTCCATTTTTTTCAAGTTAGATCAGAATTCTGACTTAGGTTAAATTCGGAACCCCTATTTTATTCCTGTTTAGACAGACTTTTGCTATTTTTACGTGATTTTTTCAATAGGGATTCTTGAGTCGGTCCCTTAATGGACTTTGTTTTTCACCCTCTTATCTTCATTGTGGTGGAATTTCATGATTTTTAGACCCTCTTTGATAGATCAAATCTCAATTGCAATGGCATGTAGTCCTGCTGTTTTGTCAATTTCCTGATGTAATGATATGCATTGATGAATTTTTGTAAATTCACGTGTATCCTTTCTTAGAAAGCTTTCTTAACGAAGTTTGTTCCTTATGATGTCATGCGCATTGTATATTTTTCCTAAGGACAAATCATCAATAGGTCCTTTTCAATTTTGCTGATTCGATGTATCTTATCTAAAATGTTCTTTTGTAGATTTTTGTTGTGATTGTCTATCTAGATTTGTTAGGATGAGTTGCATGTGGAATTAGGGCTCATCATCTTCATGAAATCCATTCCATATTTCTTGATCTTCATCATAAAAAATTTTCGATAAATGAATCGATCTTTTGATCACACTTTCTTCAAAATTGCTTTGAAATGTCGATTTTTGCACATCAAAATGGCTTTGGTTCGTGTGATGTTTCCAACATTAGATTTTTTTTTTTTTTAAGAATCTTTCAAATGCTTGATTTGACAATGGAATTGACGAGGTTTGGACTGACGTCTATGAGTGTATGATATATGAGCCCCAAACTAGCTTTGGCAATTAAATGCATTCCATGGCCAAGATGTTCTTTTGTTCAAATGTCTTAGAATCTTTCAAATTCTTGGTTTGACATTGAGATTATTGTTAATACCTAATTTTTAGTCGACGCATCATTAAAAGGTCAAAAAATTGAGATTTAGGTTTCTGATTACAATGGAGCCCTATCTCTTGGCCAAAAAGTGTCGTTTTTCATTTCATTCTTTTGCATTGTTGTTTTTAAGCAATTTTTAGCTCATTTTCAAGAAAAACCTGAAAAGTCAAATGGTTGACTTTCGGGTTGACTTTTTAGTCAACCCTTTGACAAAAGTCAACCTCGGGTCAAAAATTCACTTTTTATTCAAAAAAATTTCCATTTAGCTTTAATTTCATTTTTGTCATATTAATTTTTTGAAAATTCAAAGATTTGACCAAAAATCGATCTTTTAGGAAAAGTCAACTAAATGGTTGACTTTTGGTTAAACCTTTGACCCAATTATTTTACAAAGACGTATGCTCCCAATTAGATATTAATGATGACAAAAAGCCATACGAAGGAAAAATAGAGCAATTCATTCATTTTTTTCATGACAAAGACGTATGCTCCCAATTAGATATTAACGATGACAAAAAGCCATACGAAGGAAAAATAGACTCTTCAATTTTATACTATATCAAGAAATGTCTTTACCATTAGCGAGATAATTTTACACGGAGTATATAAAATAGTTATAGGAGTATCTGATAATGTACTTTTCTTTAATACGCTAAAAGATGAGAGATGTGAAATGTTTAATCATGGTAATTATCCTAAATAGAAAAGGAAATGGGCAGTCATTATAAATTGCAATCGAAAGATTGAGGACAGTGTTATCTTTGTAGTAGAAATGGGGTTGGATATAGTTATTTAGGGTCACCCATGAAGAAAATTCTAATAATGATTTGCAAAATAAATACGGAGTTTTAGATCGCGAAAGACTCTTATTTGGAATTTGAGGAAAGTTGACCGTTAAAGAGTTGGCGTTTACCTTTTCTTTTTCATAAACACGAACTCCGTTTACAAGTTTTGTTGGCATTGATTGAACGCATTTTGCTTTCTACAGGAGTTTTATACTCGGGCCATCCACAATTAATGGGCTTCGCTGAGAGGGTTAGAGGCAGACGTAGAAACTTAGATTAGGGGCGAGATTGGAAAAGAAAAAGAGGGAAAAAAGAAAATTGCAATCTCCTAACTGAGGAGTCGAGATAAATGATTTATATGAAATTTAATGAATTATACTAATATGCTCATCGATACTTACATTTAGCTATCAACTTTAAAATTTTGCAAGTTTCGCAACATTCGTAATTCGAAACGCTTGGAATCATTCAATAATTTATGGACGCGTGTGTAATTTCTACATAATTCTTTTAGACTTGAGTTATTTTTTTAATTACCGAGCTCATGGATTCATATGTAAATTCTTCATATTGGGGTATTTTGTAATTTAAGCAGGTTTATTATAGGAAATTCCATGGAGATGGAGAGTAGATGATTTTGGTTTTGGAAGATTAAACGAAAGAGACTAACAGCAGTTGTTGCTGCTAATTCTTGAACACATCTACTCTAATTACGCCGGACATTTTAATTTTTATGTCCAAAAGAACCGGAGCCCGACGTGGACCCCACCTCGAGAAGCCCAGATCGCCGTCCACTGGCAACAAATGCTTCGATCCGACGAACAAAAACAGCGCGTCAAGGGCAAGGGAAGTAAACCTTCGCAGACCGAAGCACAAAGCGAAGAAGCTGAGCCCCGCGGGGCGACGATGCCGTCCCGCTGCCTCGGCGACGGATCACCGGTGGGTCTAACTTCGCTGGAGCATATTTAAGCATAGTGAAGCATATGATGAGCCGTAGTTGTGAAATGATTGATGATTACTTCGTTCAACGCATGATTGATCGCAGTAAAAGCATGGTGACTTGACTTCGACCGCGAAAATGATTCGAGTCTTGTGAAATCACCGGAAAGCTGGTCACTTGGTCCTCCTCAAGTGATGCTGCTTTTGGGTCCAGTTTCACTAATTTAGTTTATTTGTGCGTTTTAGGTAGGTAAGGGGCCAAGGGCTAAGGGGGGACGGTGAAGATGTCTCAAGAGCATGATCCGCGAAACCCCTTGGGGGCCTGTCAAGGACCGGACAGGCATTGGCCTTGCCAAGGTTGCAAGAAACATGGCTCCAGAGCTCCGAGTAGCTATTGTGGAAGCCGCGAGCCACGGTGATGATCCTGCGGATGATAATTACATACGTCGGATCTTGATTTTGTCTCCATACTCGCTCAGGTACGTTCATGCATGTCTTTCCGCGCCATCGCAGCCAACTGAGCAAGACATGTGGATATGCTGTGGCTCTCAAATCCCTAGTGGTCATCCATTCTCTATTGAATGACGGAGACCCACTTTTACACGAGGAGATAATGTACACGACTAGGCATGCTGTTAGGTCGCTAGGCTCCCTCTAGTTCATGGGACCACTCGGCTTCTGTAAGGTCTTATGGTATGTATTTTTTTATCAGAGACTCAAGTTGATTCCGTTTGATAGAAAGAGCGGCGTCGGCAGTGGTCCTAGTAAAAGTGCGGTGCTCATGGTGGTGCTAGTGTTCACAGTGAGGATAGGTACGGGGGTAGAGACCATCTTCGGTCCCCGCTGCCCAGAGGGTATGATCAAGATTATATAGTGCTTATAGAGAGGAGACTATGGAAACTATGGGGGTATGAGAAGGTTGAGGTCATGTGGGGATATGAGCTATGTTGTGGCTATGAAGGGAGGGAAACAAGAGAGAAATGTAGTGGCTCCACCGAAGGAAATGAAGCCGGAAAGGATTTTTGGCAAAATGGGCCACTTGCGAGGGGCTAATTGGGCAAGTTCTTGTTGTGTAGGCCCACTGGTCTGGCAAAGAATACCTGGTCAATCTCGATCACATTGTACCCTATTGTGAAGGAGAGCTTTCAGGTATATGCTGATATCCGAGAGGTTTTGGCTATTTTGCTCGATAAGTTTTTCAATATGGAGTACCATGATTGGGTCATGGCTTTTGATGCTTATGCTAGTGCTGCTAAGCAAATTGACAAGTTGATTGCATTCTACACAATTGGTGTAAGGATACAAGGGCAGCAAGATCATCCGAGCATCCTGAAGTGCAAGGTCGATCCTAGGCAATGCAATTGGCAAAGCTCCTAAATATAAGGTAATATGGATTGGATAAAGTTTTCACTGAGAGAGAATAGTCTCGCCAGATCCCGCGAGGCTTGAGCCTTGCCATTCGTCGGTGACCACGAGCTCGCACGCCGGTGAGCTTGAGCTCCGCTTGGCCTGTTGCTGGCCGTCGCCCGCCAACCACCGGCTAGGAAGGAGGAAAAAGAAAGAAAAAAGAAAAAAAGAAAAGAAAAGAAAAGAAAATTGAAATATGAAAAATAATTATAATTTCGATTTTTATAATTAAAAAAAAAACACATTTTTATAAAGTTAAAGAGAAAAAGATTGTGTGGGGCTTGGGTTGGAAATTTAGAAATGGGTTTTAAGGTTCCAACCAACTTGATATTTTAAATGGATCGGAAATGGGTCACAAGTTCTTATCCATTTTAAATCCATTTAAATCAGACTCATTTTTTTGACCCATTTTTAGTTGGATTTTTAAAAGCCTCTGACCCATATGCAACTTATATAAATAAAATATGAGTCTAAAAATAGGTCATGGACCCATTTTGACACCTCTACTTGTTAGTCCGCCCCCTCCCCCTCCCCAAATCTCACCCCGTGGCAGTGCCGCTCCTCCAACATCGTCAAGAACCACAACTACACGTCAAAGCACCGCTAAAATCCTACAAAGATTGATATCTGCGCAAACTTAAATCCCGGCCCCAAAACTTTCAACCATGCAGAAAAACCACTAAAACCTCCGCAAACGCAATCTCCAACTGCTAAGCGAGTCGTGAAGCTCTGGACAAGAGAAAACCACATGCCATCAGTTTAGCTAGCATAGGCCCTATGTTGTATCAACTCTCCCTAGACATCCCATAGGGTAGCATAATTCGACGAACCACTTCATCATTCCCTAACATATATAGGAAAGTTAGTATGAGCCAAGAGATTAAACACCGTTGGATAAAAAGCAAGCAATACAACAATCTTCTTTCCCAAAATATCATAATTGCCTTTGCAGTCAACAACTTGGAACATTAGAGCCCTACAAAATTTAATTTCATATCAAGGACAGGACAAGTAAAAGCTCTATTAGATAAGAAATTGTGCCACTCAACTATTGTATCGACAGTCAATCAACACAGAGAACATCAGAATAAAATGGGATAAAGATAGGACTGAAACACCACCCTATGGATCCACATGGAGATGTATGCTTTTTAAGTGGTCATAAGCCTTCAAAAAAAAAAAAGGAAAAACGGAAAAACAATGACTACAAATCCATAGGGGGCAAAATCAACGAAATAAATGAATGATAATTCATTTATTTTTATTATCATTATCATCTTCTTTATTGAGCCATATCCTCGAGTAAGTCAATGGAGAGCTGAAGGACTCCCATGTACGCAAGCTTTTAGGACCGGTAATGCAGTAGATGAAAGCAACTAATAAAAAAAATAAAAAATTCTTATTTGCTCATCTGCCGTGTGAAGATATTATGTTTTGAAATGTCAGGCAAGCTATCGGGAAACTTGGTTAACTTGTAATCGACGTGTACCGCAACTTATCGCCCGGTGCCCCACCTCGCATATAAACCAGGCATCAAGCTTGAAATGTGCGATATCGATTATGTCGAACAAACGGTGACGGGTAGATAGAATGAGTAGAAGAGAGAGCATTGGTGTTTTGGCCTTTTACTAATGCTTTAACAACTTACGAGACGATCCGATTTTCATGAATCAGTGGTTTGAGAGTGGCTACTTATTTAATTGACGTACAAAAAGAAGTCTAGGTCTAGATGGAATCTCGTACATATTAGGGATGCATAAAATTACAAAAGATGCACCATTCATATGAGAATTTAACAAATATTCTCTCATTCGGATTCTTGTGTCATGGCCTTGGGTTGCCGTGATTAAAGGACTAGTTGGATGGATGAAGACTGCCCAAGATAGCCTAGGGTTTTCCCCTCGAGTTTCTGGAATGTTTTTAGGGATGGGCGAGATGGTAATTGCGTTGAGCTCTAGAATTCTCTAGGCATAAATGCTGATAGTGGGTAGGTTGAGATACGATCTTATCCACTAGATCAAAAATCTATCAACGGTTATAACGGGAGGGCCTCTAGTATAAGAAGGGGTGCTCCTCCCTCATTGTATTCATCCAAATATTCAATGATAGAGTTCTGTTTTCTTTAGAAATTCTCTCTCTAGAACTTCTTTATGATTTGGATAAGTGAGTGAGCAAGGTCCATTATTATATATCTCATCATAAATTAATATTTACCACCTGTCGCTAGGAAACGTGAGGCCCAAATTAACCCCACCAACTGGAGGAAAAAATTCAAATTGCTCTTTTTCCTTCATCTCTTGATTGAAAAATATGGACAAACTCCTCTACAAAAATAATAACGCAACTATTTCCTAAGTCAATTTCAACTTTCCTAAATCGACAAAGCTTAGATTGATAATATTTCCTATTTTTATGATAGCCCAAGTAATATATATAATGATTTTTTTGCGTCAACTCTTTCCATCGCTCTTTTACTCTATCTTTTAAGGCAATATGTTTTTTGTTTACATGATTCTCTTCCATGACGAAAATCACAACACGCCTCTGCTGCGTCACGCCCACCATATAGATGCGGTAGATGCCACCTTCTGCCGAGGACGGGCATGTAAGTAAGACCACATCCTTGGGGAGTGGCTCGGGCTTGCCATCATCCATACTATTATTAGTACCAAGTTCGAGCAAGTAGGCATACCAGGCTGCAGTCGCGAAGGAGGAGCTGCCGAGGTTGGGAATGTGGGTGGAACTGCTTACTGATTTGCGACCCTCTAGCTTTGCGTCAACTAGTGCCTTATCTTCCAGTCCCTACATGTGAGGTATGTTCCTGTTCTCGCCAACGTGAAGTACACTTCCATTGGAGTTGACGTGGACAAAGACATGAGGAAGCTCACCAAAGACTGTGGACTTGAGGCGTTGTGCAATGCACTGGCAACGGAGAGTTTGATTAACCACTTGTGGTGATACATGGTGTCCAAAAGTTGTCCGAGGGATCCTTCATAAAGAAGCTTGGAAAGCCAAAGGATGGTAGGACAACACAACAATTAAAGTACGACTTTAAGATCCAGGCTTCTCTGGTAAGATAATTATCAGCAGCTGAAGTTCCCAAGGTTGCTTCTTTGCAAGTTTTTCCCGACACTTTGCATCAATTTCCTCAAGGACTCCTTTAATCCGGTCAGCTTGACCCTTCTAGATAGGGAATACTGGTTTGCGCTCAAAATGCTACGAGGAGATTAGAATATGTTAAGGCACAAATAATTTGTACCTCATAACATCACCAGAAAAGGAAACAAAGGAACATATCATCACATGACAGTGCTCTGTCAGGGTATACCTACCATCCCTTTACTTGTACACGTATTGACCAATTGGTCACGAATTTTAGAGGCCACGGCTGGTTTCAAATTTGAGAAGTTTACACACGTCTCCACTATACCTCTCCCGAACATTTGGTGTAAAGAAATAGCAAAAAGAAGAACTGATCATGCTCAAAATGTTACGGTAATCAACAAGGGATAACTCTGTGATATTTGTCTATTGAATTTTTCTGCACCAACCATCACTACAGCGATGTATTCACCCAATGATGATTGTCAATTGATAATAGATGAAAGTAGCTCACCTCGTCATTCATCCTCCTCTTTCGCCTCCATGGACGCACTTGACCACTTCCATGACGAAACTAGAAGAATAGAATGCAACTAGTCAAGGCGATCAGTTTCTCCTGACAAAGATGTACAACAGCTTACTATTGGTGGCGGCAAAACACAAGCTTGCCTCAACAAAAGCAAGTTCCTTTTTCACTTGCATCCCAAATTCCCCAGCTACAAGGAGTTCTTCATCATACTTATTTTTATCAACTATTTGCACAAGCATGCAGTGGCTTAGCCTAGGAATTGCACTGCCTAGAAGAACCTTATTAAAATGATGTACACATGAAGCCGGCTAACATTTCCTACCTGCCTGATACTCCCTTCTCTATCTCAAGGGAGTTGGCAAGACCGCTTTGACAGAGCTCTTACATGTTGTTCATTCAATCTCTGAGTGTACCTCTGCCCACTAGCAATCCTACAAACCTATAAACAGAGAATCTAGACCTTTCAAGACCAGAGCTAAATACGCCAGATTTCTGAACAGAAAATTTGAAGAAATAGACAATTTCTTTATGTCAAACAAAACCTCCGGAGGCAGATGAGTAGGTCCAGTATGGGATCCATGTTTACCTTGGAAAGCGAGCAATGACTCATATTCTCCTTAAAATATTGCACAATATAAATGTCTCCTTCACTTTTATCATTTAACCTGATTAACCAAAGACCCATCGTTAACATTTTGTAAAACACAAAGCTTACTATGAGAATCAAAAAGTAGGTTACATAGTTCCTCTAGGTCACAATTTTAACAAAAGAGTACAAGAACGGGTGTACGATTTTAACAAAAGAGTACAAGAACGGGTGTTAAATTCAAGGTGGATTAAATTAATGCTAAAACGATCATATGTCAAAGGAACCATGCAACGGCAGCTTACAGCTCACCAGAATGAAAAGGAGCATGCATCATAGGCAACAAGTCCTCAATATCTCAAAAGTAAAGCAAGTCAAAACAGCTCTTACAAGCCATCATCTCACATCAAAGTTTCCTTCTTCTTCTTCATCTTTTTTTTTTTTTTTCACTTAACAAGCCACGTTAAAGTTTTCCTAAAAAAAAAAAAAAGAGGAGGCCCTCAACATGGAAATGGGGGAGTTGTTCAAAGAACATTTACTTTCCCATAATAGAATGTGGAAACATATAACTTAATGGTAAGCCTCCCAACGTGGAGACTACTTTTTCACTACATATGAAGCATTCCAGCACATATATTTTTGCCACAAAAAAAGCACAGGAATATCTCTGGTCATCGTTTTGTTCCTGATATCTCCATGCCACGCAAAATTAAACGATAGGGTCTTCAACATCTAATCATCTTTCCCAAATACAAAATAAACTGTGCCCCACAACACATGCATTATAAACTAGGGTACAACCAGATAGAGCAATGCTAAAGAAAAAGAGTCCTCACTTTAATTGGTTCAGTGGCTCATTTGACAATCCAGTTACCCTCTAACTTCCTGCATATCCCAAATGATATGTAACCACCTTAATTCCACTCAAAGCCTTCTTCACCTAAAATCCCAAAAAGGGCAAGGGCAATGTCTAAAATGAGAGATTTTCGTAACCCATTGCATAAAAAAAACAAAAACAAAAACAAAAACAAACGCCAAATAACCATCCAAAGAGAAATTAAAAAGAAATAACCCTCTCCCATCAACCGAAACACACATGCTCACAGACAGAAACCCACACATACAGAGATAATATGGATAAAACAAATACCATTTCAGTTCTCGCAGATTTACAGATATATACTTCTTCCGTTTGCCTTTTTCTTCCCTCTACACAATGCAGACGCATTTCTAGGTTCACAGAGCTGTTTTTATAAATGACTTCAACATATTAAGTTTGCTTAATTAAAAATACTAAAAATGATACTTGTAAAAAATCGCTAGACACCCATCAAACAAAGTTTAATCAAGTGTCACAGGCCGATCGATTTAGCGCTTCCTAACCCGTACAACCTTAGGATTTCTCCCAAGCAGCCTTACTCACACTTGGCTCACAAGGATCTTAGAGAGCGTATGAATGAGTTGATACAATGAAGGGAGGAGACCCCTATATATAAGTACAGGATAATTCATATTCGTAGATCTCTCCTTAATCATAAGGTGAAGATAGTATCTCCCCAACTATCAACTACCGGCATTTATTACGTGTTCGTACATTTATCATATCGCCCGCCCCTAGGAGTACTCTAGATTACTTGTAAAAAACCTAAGACTTAGGAATAATGGTTGAGGGTTGCTCGTTCCAAAGATCGGTCACGGTCGTTGTACAGAACCCTCTTGGGTTGTCCCTTTCTTCGGGCCGTGACATTTTTCCCCACCTAATCGGGTGACGTCTTTGTCATGTCTTCGGCATGGAAGGCATCAATCTACTTCTTGAATTATCAAAGAGCATCCATGGGTTCCCAACTAGCTTCACTCTCTAGAAGACCCTTCTATTGGACCAAATACTCTCATTTCGGCGCACAATATCACTTACGTATGACTTGATCCATCATTATGCATTCGACTTCTTGATCATATGATGTTTTCACTTTAAGTCGTGCTTGTTGCGATTCATCTCGATCCAGATCTTTCTCGTCTACATGGAAAGGCTTAAGCATACTCACATGGAAAATCGGATGTACCTTTAGTTTTGGTGGCAGCTCCAGCTTGTATGCAACCTTCCCGACACGTTATAGCACACGAAACGCCACTCATAACGACGGATCAACTCCTTGTTCACGTCCTCATATTGGAGGATCGCATGTAGCTTGGCCAACACTAGGTCCGTGATCCGGAACTCCACATACTGTCACTTCTTGTCGGCCCACTTCTTCATGCACTTTGAGGCCTTGTATAGACACGCCTGCACTAAATTCGCTTGCTCTTGCCAATCCTTGGCGAATTCGTATGCAGGTGGACTATTCCCCTGATAACCCGATGCAACAGTGCTCGGAGTTTGCGGTTGTTGCCCAGTCGCAATCTCGAATTGACTATGGCTAGTGGACTCACTTCGCTGTAAGTTGTACGAGAATTGGGCTACGTTGATCAGCTTCGCCCAATTTACTTGCGTTGTGCTCATGTAGTGTGAAAGATAATTCTCAAAGAGTGCATTATCCTCTTCGTCTGACTGTCGGTTTGGGGATATAGACTCGCAGAAAAAGTTCAACTCTGACCCTAGCAGCTTGAAAAGCTCGGACCAAAAATACCCCGTGAATCGAGGATCATGATTGCTCATGATCATTTGTGGGACTCCCCAATACTCGACAACGTGCTTCAAGAATAACTTGGCCGCCTCCTTGGTCGGACAATCTTTCGTCGTAGGCACAAATATTGCATACTTAGAGAACCGATTCATCACGACCATGAGAGTTCGACACCCTTCGGACTTTAGCAAATTCACAATGAAGTCTATGGAGACACTCTCCTATGGATGCGTTGGGATGGGAAGTGGCTCTAGGAGCCTTGGCTACAATTGTTATTCAAGCTTGTCTTGTTGGCATGCAAGACAAGTTCCACATAAGTTTCAATGTCATCCCACATTTGAGGCCAATAGTATTGGTATTCGATGAGGGCCAAGGTGCGGTGAATCCTTGGATGGTCCGCTTGCTTGGAATCGTGATACTCACGCAACACTTCTTTCCTCAGCTTCCCATGGAGTGGCACATACAATCACCGCCCCTTGGTGTGAAGAAGATCATTCTTATACTAGAATTGTCGGGTCTTGCCCTCCCGCGAGTACCTAATGAGGTCTTGAGCCCTTTGATTTTGCTTGATCACCTCCTTGATACAGTCGATCCATGGGCAATTCAGTCAACTCATAGTGTTTGTCAGCTCCATCTTATGACTAAATACGTCGGCCATGAAATTAGCTTTCCTCGGCTTGTATTCCAGCATATAGTCGAACTCTGCTAGAATATCTTGTCATCGAGCTTGCTTCAAACTCAACTTCTTTTGGGTCTAAAAATAGCTTGTGGTCATGTTGTCCGTCTTCACGATGAACTTGATCCTAGGAGATAATGCCTCCATGTCTGAAGGCAATAGATCACCACGGTCATCTACTTCTCTTGAATAGTATACCATTGTTTGGTATCGTTCAACTTCCAAGACTCGGACGCCATTAGGTGTCCATCTTGCATACGAAAACTGCCAATAGCATAATACGATGTGTCAGTCTTTACCTCGTAAGGTTTGGTATGATCAAGCAACATCAGCACTAACTCTTTAGTCATCCGTGTACTCTTACAGCTTCTCCTTTTTCAGTGTCTCCATGAGCGGCATGATGATTGTCGAGTAGTTCTAAACAAAGCGCTGATAGTAGTTGGTGAAGCCAAGAAACAACCTCAACTTCGTCACTTTCATCGGCTACTCCCATTCGACGATGGCTTAGATTTTCGCCCCGTCCATCCATACTCATCCACCCTCGACAATTTGCCCCAAAAATGGAATTTCCTTTTGGGTAAAGGCACATTTCTCATGCTTGATGTATAAGTCATTCTCGTGCAAGACTTGGAAATCTTGTCTTGAGTGCTCGATGTGCTCCTCGAGCATCCGGCTACATAAATAAATTATAACTAAGGTGAGATATGAAATTAAAGCTGCGAATTACAAACTACCAATACTTCTTTTATTATAATCCTCGAATTTGTCCTGTTGTCACAAAAAAATTACTCTTCGCACGACATGTAAAAAAAAACTCTAAATTTTGCGTGATGTGACGTCAATATCCAAACTCTTTTTCTTCTTCTTCTCCTTTTTTTTTTTTTTTTTTTTATTTCGGGTCATCAATGCTCGAATATGTATCTTTACGACATAAACACCATTCGTCTAAATCAGAGACGTTAAATTTAATCACTTTGACACTAATATCCTAATCCATTTTCCTTTTTTTTTAGTTACGAGTATCCTAGATTTGTACCAGTGGCTCAATTTTTTTTTTCTTTTTTGTGTCGCTGAT
Organism: Eucalyptus virginea; assembly: GCA_014182375.1. Lineage (NCBI taxonomy): Eukaryota > Viridiplantae > Streptophyta > Magnoliopsida > Myrtales > Myrtaceae > Eucalyptus > Eucalyptus virginea. The sequence continues at coordinate 58,561,947 of CM024516.1, read as the reverse complement.
CCCCTAGAGTCAAGTAATATTCTTATAAAGCTTAAGATATTTGCGTCATGATTGATTGACGTAATTTAGACTTCTTCATGGTATCAACCCCTCTTTAATACAAAAATGATACTTAAGTGTTGGATATGTATTAATACTAAATTATTGATAATCTTATGTGGATTCCATCGTATCTATGTGTAGGGGCCAAGAGGCACTAAAATGCGACGACGACGCCATCCCACTAGGTTGGTTCATTTCCCCGTGCATGCTAGTGGTTTGATGGGGCATCCTTCACTTGTTCTCACTTGGTGCCTTTGATCCCATGCGGACGTTCATGTCGTTGACGGTTAAAGGGCAATAAATGTTTCATGTGTAATATATACATTTTCTTCAAAATATTTGCTTGAATTAATTAGTACATAAAAAATGATTTTATTGTCTAAATATTTTCATGAACGATGAAAATATTTCTCGTTCATTCATTTATGTAAACAAATACAAGTCATCTTTCTCAGTAAAATATTTTGCGGATCACTCATTTTACTTTTGAAATGAACAGAGCCTTTTCACAGTCACGTTATCTCTACATGCAACCCGCATGTTTGCCCTGGGAGTTTTCCTTTTCTCTTTTTTGGACTTTAATTAAGAAATGGTGGGAATTTCTTATTATATCTACAAAATAAATCTATGTGGAGATTATGCTGTTGCTCACCGACTTGATTTTTGACTATCACGGTCGATGGGATTTGAATCATTTTGATGTTTATTGCTCATTGTGTGCGAAATTGAGTTTTTATGATTTGTAGAAATATCAGTGTACATAAACCCATGCTCTCGGCGAATGCAATAACGACTTTTAGCAAAATACAACGGATTACGAAAAAGGCAATTATTGTGTTAAATCCAAAACAGCTAGAGACACGAAACCTTCCTCTGGGTCGCCCAGCGACGCAAAATAATTCCTTGCTTTCTAACTCAAAAGTGGGAATCTATAAAGACTTACGTAATGAAAAGACATTCATTTTCATATTTTATTCTACTAAAATTAATCATTGGACACGTAATTTTCCGAAAAAGGCAACTATTGGCACCATCGCTATCTGCTAAGGTTATTGGGCCACGTTACCAAACAATTCGATCATCATATAGCTAAAGAAAAGTTCACGTGAAGAGTGTTCTCTATGCAGCGGATATCCATGAAATTGCTTATGTGTATGTCGTCTTGTAAGGGATTTCTTTCTGTAACTGTAAATGTAAACACGAAGATTGTTTACTTATCAATTGAACCTTCTGTTTTGACTCGAGATACTCGTTCCCATTATTTTCTTTGCTAATTCGAACATTATGTGTACGGATTAATGGATTCTTGCTATTTCCGGCGATGTACGTCAACAAATTACAAGAGATTTCTTGCGGGAAAGAAGTCACGTGCCGAATCTCTTTATAATAATGATATGCTAGTTAGTGTTTCTCACAAATCATGTTGACTTTGAATTTATAGGGATGGATAACTTGTGGGTTCCAACTTCGATTGCATTTAGAGGTGATTATTGAGTGGCTTCAAGTAGGATCAGACTCGCCATTGAATTGCCCATGCCTGCCTTTAACTAAAGTTTCCAGACAATGGGGGTGTTTGGTTGGGCATTCCCAAAGCCCCTTGGGAGAAAATTTTAGTGTTTGGCATATTTTTTGAAAGCTCCTTTGCCTAAATATGAGCATTTGGAATGCTCAATCTGAAAGCTGGGGAGGGGCAGCATTCGGCATTCGGCATTTGGGAAATGTCACGCTTACTGTTCATCATTTTTCTTCCCCGTGTCTTCTTCTTCTTTTGGAAGCTCCTTTGCCTAAATATGAGCATTTGGAATGCTCAATGTTGAAAGCTGGGGAGGGGCAGCATTGGGCATTCGGCATTTGGGAAATGCCACGCTTACTGTTCATCATTTTTCTTCCCCGTGTCTTCTTCTTCTTCTCGTCTTCTTCTTCTTCTTTCCAGCCACCGGGCTTCTCCGGCAGCCACCGCCGCTGCCGCCTGAGGGTCGCGTGTCGCCGGTGACCACCGTGCAGGGTGCCGCGACGCGCGACCCAAGTGGCGCGGACCTCAAGCGGCGCCGCCCGAGGTCCGTGTCGCCCGAGGTCCGCGCGACCTCGGGCCGCGGATCTGGCTGTCCGGAGGCCGATCTCGGCGGTCCGGACCTCGGGCGCCCGAGGTCATGCCTCCCGAGCGGCGACGACGTCGCCCGAGGTTGCGCCGCCTGGGTCCGCGCGACCTCAGGCCGCCAGATCTGGCCTCTGCGCCTCCAGGCGCCTGAGGTCACGGCGACGGCGTCGCCTAAGTTCGCGACCTCAGGCGGTCCGGTATCGCCGGCCGCCAAATTTGATTTTCAGATTTTTTTTTTTTAAAAAGTAAAAGCAAAAGCCCATTTGGAATAAATTTTGCCAAACGGTATTTTCGCACAAGAACTTTTCAATGCGTAATTTGCCAAACGGCGAAAGTTCCCGAAAACCCTTTTATCACTAAAGATATTTGCATTTGGCCAAAGACATTTCCCAAAAGCCGAACCAAACGGGCCCAATGTTGTGGCAGGGCAGGTAAGCACATCGCCCAAACTTGCCCCCTTTATTTTTCGTATATAGGCAGGGCCACCCACCCATGGATCACCTCTACTTCAAATTTTGATTAGAGGTGGTGATTGAATGGGCTCAAGTCGGACCCAACTTGTTGTTGGGCCTCCGCTACCCGTCGTCGAATGTGACACTTTTGTCGATCCATAGGAAATACTTGTCTAAACCCAGAAGTACGAACCAGGTGACTCACAATCTTTACTTTTGTCGTGGTACCTGTGGGGCCCACATAAGACATGATAAAATCAACGGTAGTGTATACTTCGGTCCGGCCGAGAAAGAAAATCCCGGGTCCAGCGGATCTTCTCGATGAGGTCTAAGTAAGTTCTCATGTGTCCGAGAAAAACACGTGGCAATTCCTCTCGTTGTTCAAGTTTTAGAAGTGGAACGTCACCGTAAAGAAAAAGTAACCAAAAAATAGAGAGGTACATATACAAAGCAATCCACGTAAGAAAGATTGCATAATGATTTATCGTGGTTAGCTTCACATGTTCTAATTGTTGTGATGTTGTCCACATTACGATAATTGTTTTGAATGTAAAAATTACCGATTGGATATCCTTATTAGGGGAAAAATTAAAAAGACTTTAAAATTATACATTGAACATCCATATAGCGACAGGGAAGAAAAGAAAAACGTCCTAAGAGCAATTCATTCATTTTTTCCATGACAAAGATGTGTGCTCACAATTAGATATTAATGATGGCAAAAAGCCATATGAAGGAAAAATAGACTTTTCAATTTTATACTATATCAAGAAATGTCTTTACTATTAGCGAGATAATTTTACACCGAGTATATAAAATAGTGACAGGAGTATCTGATAATGTACTTTTCTTAAATACGCTAAAAAATGAGACGTGTGAAATGTTTAATCATGGTGATAGAAAAGGAAAGGGGCAATCATTTTAAACTACAATCGAGAAATTGAGAACAATGTTATCTTTTTAGTAGAAATGGGGTTGGATATAGTTATTTAGGGCCGCCCATGAAGAAAATCCTAATAATGATTTGCAAATTAAATACCGAGTTTTAGATCGCGAAAGACTCGTGTTTGGAATTCAAGGAAAGTTGACCGTTAAAGAGTTGGCATTTACCTTTTCTTTTTCATAAACACGAACTCCGTTTACAAGTTTTGTTGGCATTGATTGAACGGATTTTGCTTTCTACAGGAGTTTTAAACTCGGGCCATTGACAATTAATGGGCTTCGTTGAGAGGGTTAGAGGCAGATGCATAAACTTAGATTAGGGGCGAGATTGGGAAAAAAAAAAGAGGGAAAAAGGAAAATCGCAATTTCCTAACTAAGGAGTTGACATAAATGATTTATATGAGATTTGATAAATTATACTAATATGCTCATTGATACTTACATTTAGCTATCAACTTTAAATTTTTGCAAATTTCGCGACATTCATAATTCAAAACGCTTGGAATCATTTAATAATTTATGGATGCGTGTGTAATTTCTACATAATGTTTTTAGACGTAAGTTATTTTTTTAATTACCGAGCTCATGGATTCATATGTAAATTCCTCATATCGGGGTATTTTGTAATTTAAGCAGGTTTATTATAGGAAATTCCATGGAGATGGAGAGTAGATGATTTTGGTTTTGGAAGATTCAAACGAAAGAGACTAACGGCAGTCGTTGTTGCTAATTCTTCGAACTTATCTACTCTATTTACACTGGGCATTTTAATTTTTAGGTCCAGAAGAATCGATTTTGAGATATTTGAGGGTGAATTTTGACAAATGAGGGAGGGAGCATTATGATAGATTACTACATCGGACTAAGCACCCGAAAGTGTGGATCAACTATGCTAATTTTGAGGCATTAGCCATGGATGCCTTAAATTCAGATATGTCAGAAGATCAATTGCAATAACGTCTGTTGGAACAAAGAAGGGAATGCATACGCCATGCTAGAAGTGAGTGATCAATTGGCATTTAACTGAGGTGTTTCCCCTTTGTGGTTCGAGTACCGATATATTCTTATTTCCTCTTTGGAAATGCATTAAGAGTCTTCAAAAGAGCCATTAATTACTTCAGAACATCAACCTATCGACTTAAAGAAGGAAGGGCATTGCTATTGGAAGAGTGGTTAAACATGGAGAGCAGTTTTGGTGAGCTTGGTGATGTTGGCATTGTCCAGCCCAAGCTGCCAAAGAAGCCAAAGGAAAGGAGCCAGATTGTGGCCGAGGACGGTCCAGCTGGGTATGTAACTAACTTCTGTTAGCACTCATTTCTTCTCTTTGCTACATTCGATGATTTTCAACAAAGATGTCCTCGTAGTGATATTTAGCATATCTTGTCTTTGATTGGTTTTCGACTGTCGTCTGCTGGGTATCAACTTACCCCCTGCCAGCCATAGTGCTGTCTTTGATTCAGCCATAATGCTCTTGCTTTCTCCTTTCCTTGTCATATTCATGCTAGTCTACCTCTTTCTGAGGCACACCGCAATTCTACAATCATCCAAGCACGGGATGATCACGGAGATGGTCGAATTTGTCTAAATGGATTTTTTAGAATGAACAATGATGTATTGCTAAGATACTTGCACTACACAATTTAGTTCAGCTGGAGTTTTGTTGGAGAAAGAGATTTGTTGGATCGGTTTTGTCTTCTCTTAGTCTTTACTCAATTTCGAGCAATGTAAGTGGAAAACTGTTTAGAAGATGTTATGAGCTAATACCTGTGTAGGTAAAGATGGGTATAGCTACAATCTGATAATTAATGGCCTGGTTTTTCCCTTCAGATCCTTTTACATATTAAATAATAGAAGCTGACATTTTGTCCATGGCTGAGGTAATTATTCACCCTCTCCATATTCTCGTATTCAAATCCAGATTATGTCAGACAATTCGCGTGTCGATTTGTTTCGGTGAGATAATCAATGCGTATATAGAAATTTAATTGTTACTATTGCATTTTATTTGTTTTCACGTGGTAGCATTCACAAAATTATTTTCATTTGGAAAAGTAATAACGGTATATTGAATTTATTTTTTTGCCTAATTAAAAAAATGAAATTCTTTTATAAACCAATGAAAAAGACAATTTGATTGGAAAATTAATTTTATAATATATAAAAGAAAAAAAAAAAGCCAAAACAAAAGCAAAAGTTAAAACCGAAAAACCATTCGATTCTGTTCATTTCCGTTTCTGTTTAGGTTGGATTTCGGTTTAGTTTTCCAAAAAGATTGAACCAAATCGAACTATTTACACCTCTAACAAAATGATTGAACAGTGGAACTAAAAGCACCGCCGAAATTGATTAATAGAGTTTGGAAAAGTTACAGGGTACTTCCAATGCATCCTGCAAATTGGAATAAAGCAGAAAATACTCAGACAACTGAAAAGGGCTTCATGGTTATTTGATATCGCTTATGGAGTTCAACCTTTTCTATCTGACCTTGATCTTTTTGCTTTTTTTCTCTTTTTTATCCCCAGTAACGGAGGTGCTTACTTCGATGTCCTTGGGACTTAACCCTAGTCCTTACATGTCATACTCAAAGGCAATAGGTGCAAGCGCGACCTTTGAGCTTGTGGCCATGGCCTTGAGTTTGACTTTTGTAGCTCTAGTGGCCATGGCAGAGCGTAGAGAGAGGGAGGGAGGGAGAGAGATAGACATCGGTGTGGCGGAAGACGGAGATGGTGAGAAAAATTGGAGTTTGGGAAGTGGTGTAGGGGTTGTTTATCTTGTCAAATCTGGGTCTTTTCAGATTGAAAATTTTCGAAAGTGGGAGGATATATATATATTGGGTGGCTTACCGTATCACATACACCAATTTTTTTCTAATTAGTTTTCACCATCGGATTCTTTAGTTAGCCCGTCTATGCGTCATGAAGTAAGCCAATTTCATGCATGCATAAAGAACTCGAAGCACAATAATTTAGATGGAGAAAATTCTTCGCCACAATGATAAAAGAAGAAAGTGAAGGATAAAGCACTCTATATAAAACAAAACACAGAAAATCAAACCGACTTGTTGAGGGGTAGATAGTAAAATCGGATTGAAGAACGAGTGAGAAGATTGCTTGACGCGAGGGTTGCATCGGGCTGAGATGGTGCAATGTGAGGAACACTCAGCCTAATTTGACCTCCTTTTGATTAAAGAAGAGCGGACATCATTAAGACGAACGTTAATTAATCAAAAGCTGTGTGGTAAACAAACTTATTGGCAGCTTTATGAGATAAAAGCACATTGTAACCTCATGGGACAAATATTAAGCTGAGCCAAAAGTCAAAGTTGAGCAAATACAAAGAGACGATGCTTCAAATTTCGGCGCCGGACCGTCGTACCCTAAACGCATGCAACAGAACTTCTATAAATGCTAGGCTAAAGTTCAGGTGTACAAAGAGGAGAGAGAGGAGCACCCTCGTCGAAGGACATCCTTGGGAGGGATACCTAAGAATGACCTTCAAGCAGGGAGAACGATTTGGGTGCGACAGAATAATCTGAACCACTTCGAGTAGCACCCATGGATTAACTTTGAGGTAGATGCTGGAATTGTTACTACTACTAATCTTTATTTTGTCCAGCAAGGGTGCATTCTGAAGGAGAAACTTGAGCAGGGAAAGAACAGGTTCCCACGCCAGCCAATGGGCACCGGGATCAACAATCTCGACATTCTTGAGATGCACCAGACACGGGTAGATCCTCTGGTTGGCAGAATCCCAAAATTCTTTCGCGGTAACGCTCTAGAACATCATGACAAATGATGAGCAATCCAATTCGAACCACACGAGACAACTATCGAAGTTTGACAAAATAAAATAGCAGTTGCTACATTAAGAGAGACATAAATCGCTGAAGAATCCATAATGTCGATTAAAATGACATAGTCAATCACGAGAAAAAAAGAAATGACAGGTTTATGTGTGGCCTAAGGCTGAAATTCACAAATTATGTATGGTCAAATATGCTGTTAAAAGTGAACTGAGGGTTTTAGCAATTGTTTACCCTAAAAGTGGGTCTGCAAGCCATTTGTAAGAATAACTTCTCTAGGTGCGGCGAACTTTCGAGTATTTTCACTATCCCAGGAGCCCCCTCATGGTTCTCTGCAACACGCAACACCAAATGTCGACATTCTAAGGATGGAAGAAACACTCCTCTCGCCTCCATGAACGACAGTACCTAAGCACGTCAGTGGTGATGGAAGAAGCAAAAGCTATTCAGTTTTACTTCTTCAAGCACTAAAAAAGATCTTTCATAAGACATGCTTGCAATTCCAACGATCTCTCACAATAGCTGAGAGACTAGACTAATGAGCAAACAACCAGGAAATGCTTCTCAAGAAAATTCTTTTATGGTTCGATTGTATTGCTGGATCGCCATATGGGGTTAAGCCGAGTGTAAGTCCTATTACAAAAAGAACTAAAAAAAAGTCTGTCTAGCAAAAATTCCATTAAAGCTTATAAGATGACCGTGTTTCTTTGAACTAAGAATTTTATGAGCATCAAGCACCCATAAACAATAACACAATCTATTGATGGAATTTATAACGAATATCCGGACTCAAAATTAAATAAATCAGCTTGCACCTGAAGACACAAGTTCCCCATCACCAATTTCGGGACATGATGCAAACTCTGGATGAGCCTCCTGACAAGATCGCCTTGAGCTTGAGCTTGTAATTGGCCAGATACATAATAATCCATCTTGAAATTTAACTCGACCTCAACCAAGGAAGAAACTTTATCTATTTTGAACTCCCCCCTCGCACAATCGCCCAATAAGCGCAACTTGAGAAGATGAGGAGCTGAAATTTTCAGTATCTGACCACGAACAAAGTCATTGGGAGAATCGATCACCAACTCTCTCAGTCCTCTTGATTCAATTTTAATGTGCTCGTAGCCCCAGCAACCTTTCAACTCAAAGAACTCTAGAACAGGGCAGCCTTTCAAAACTCTCGTGATTGCATTATCCTCCAACTTTGCATGATCAATGCGCAATCTCTTCAGCGAAGACCAATTCACAGCACCCACCATCGAAAAACAGCAACGGGACACGTGAAAACTCACCATTGTGGTGCAGCGGAAAAAGAACTCCGGCAACGTATAAATTTCGTGTCTGAAAAACATCGACACCTCTTCGATGTTGTGTTTGACAGCAAAGCGGAGCCACCTATGAAAGGTTGGCCCGACGGCAAAGCGGTGCCAACTATTATAGAAGAGACAAGTAGCATCAAAGTGGAAGCTCTTCACCTTAATTGCAGTGCAGCGTAATAGCACCGCGTCGACAATAGCTGTGAAACTCCGAAGCATCCTCCTATTATGGCAGGGGGGCATGGAGAAAGATATACGTGGATTAGCGGTCCAAATGTAACGCCACTGCTTGGACAAGACACTGGTTTTGATGGCGTCTTTTGAGGTCAAGAAGGAGAAGATATGAAGAATTATGGCAATGGGCAATTCGCTGATGTAATCCACTGAGTTTCGGGTTTCATCTCGATCGGAAGGAGGTGGCGGTGATGTTTGTGGATGTGGATGTTTCGGCAGGCAGGTGAATTGGATTGGCGGAGAACTCGATCTTGGCCATGGATGGAGGATTTTTCAAGCTTTTTGCCACTGGCTGTTGACGCCGATGAAGCCTTCGAGTTGGCAAAAATAAAAGAGGACCGTATATAACTATATATAAGCTCCGATGGGCAAAGAGACATCAAACCCTAAAAACGCTTATCTTCAAAATTCCAAAAAGAAAGTTACTATGGTTAAAAATGGAAATAAATCTAAATAGTTTCTGATAATAATTCCCGGAAGGTAACTAAATATTATATTGCTCCGACTTCTCAAAGATAGTGGGGGTAGTGGCAACACGCCGTAGCATTCGATCCCCTCCCCTTTTTTATAACTATCAATCCACTTTTATTATATATCGATATCAACACTAAAATTTTGACCACCCAATTCAGTCATTTGTCATATAAGAAAATTAGGAGCTAAACTCAACCTCTAAACATATATACTATTAATTTGTATATTGGGAGCATCATTATTTAGAGGTAATGAACCCGTTAAAAGATGGATAGGATTGATTTAAGCAGGTAGCTTTTGAGCTTAAATTAAATTGACTGGGCCAAGCCGAAACACAAAATCTAGCCAAATTATGAAAGATTTGTGTTCTTATATCATAACTTGGAAAGTGGGTGGACATATTCTTTGAGAATTTGGTCAGTCGGATGCAAGAGACGAAGAGATTACAATTTCTCAAATGGAAAAGTCATATTAGGAAAGGAGAGGTTGCTAATATAATGAAGGTAAAGTATTCACTGGTATAAATTAAGAATTCGGTTTGATAGGCGATTTGTAAATAACATTCAAGGCATGTGGTATGCCTTAGACTTAGTATGGGAACATGATAAGATTTTAAAGAAAAGCAACAAAAAGAACCCATATTCGGGTAAAAGCACTACAGCGACTATAAAATTTGAAATCTAAATGGAATTTTGATATTCAAATTGATTCAGGAAGGAGAAGAAGAGAAAGTTTAGTAATTTTAATCTTTATAATTGGAAAGAAGAGGTAGAAAATCACTTACTTAGCCAATAAAAGAATATATTGAGAACGATTTTTATGACCTCGTTCGTATCATTCCATTCCATGTCCAATTTCTTTGTAGGACCAACAATGTCATCAGGTGAAACGGATGTCCGGCAGCCGGAGCAACGTCCCAAATCAAGCATCGAGGGCGCCGCCAAGGAGGAGGAGGAGGAGGAGGACCGCGACCTGAGGAAGAAGCCCCGTCTCAGTGCCAGACAAACTTATCGCCACTAAACCCCAGCGAGCGATGGAGTATTTCGATCGGACTCTTTGCCGTGTGAACCGTCCTACCAGGGTCAAACAAAGGGATGCCGGCACGGATTCAGGTGATGATGAGGAAGCAAAGATGTTGTTTGTGGCAATCGAGGAATTGGAGGAGCGCCCTAAGGAGACGCAGAGGGCGAGATGCATATTCCTAATGGAAGGGCAGAGGATTTGAACAGAACGTTGGTAGCTTTTGAAAAGCAGTATGTGGAGATAAGGGAAGGGATTTAGGTTGCTATTGTGGGAGAAGAGGAGGTTTCAGTAGATGGATGAGGTCGGAAAGAATCCGTTGAATTACTATTCATGGTTTGATTCCATTCGCTTGGAAGATAGTGTGACTGTGGGCAACAAAGGGAGGCTAGGGCGGTTTATGAGCTTGGGATTGCCAATGTGCCACCAGCTGAGGAGAAGCTGTACTGGCAACGCTATATCTATTTGTGGTGGTGGGTATATATATATCCTTGAAATGGTATACTCATATTTGCTTTCGAGATGAAATATGCCTCACGGTGTTTCCATTGGTGTTTCGGGATTAATCATGGTTCGTCCGAATTGTGCTACCCTATGGGATGTCTCCGGATTAATCATGGTTCATCCGAATTATGCTACCCTATGGGGTGTCTCGGGATTGTTGATGCTACTTTGGCCTCGTACTAGCTAAACTGACGACATGTCAATTTCTCTTCTTCTCACCTAGTGGACGGAGATTGTGTTTGTGGAGGCTTTAGTGGTTTTTCTGCATGGTTGAAAGTTTTGGGTCCGGAATTCAAGTTTCCGCTGCTGAGATGGAGGGTGGATGATTTTGGTTTTGGTTGGTCCAAACGAAAGAGACTAGTTAACGGCAGTCGTCGCTGCATTTTAGTTTTTTTTGGCCAAGAAGAACCGAAGCGCGACGTGGACCCCACCTGGAGAGTCCCAGATCGCCGTCCACTGGCAACAAACGCTTCGATCAAGGGCAAGGGAAGTAAAGCTTCGCAGACCGAAGCACAAAGCGAAGAAGCTGAGGCTGGCGGGCCGACGATGGCGTGCCGCTGCCTCGGCGACGGATCACCCGTGGGTCCAACTTCGCCGGAGCACGTTTTTCTGCGGATCTGATTACGCTTATGGGAGGTCCGCCTCAACTTCACTCGCCCTAGTCAGCCGGAGAAGATGAATACTAGCAGTCGGCGGATCCATTTATCGTTCAGAATCCCCTCACCGGAGCTGAAAATTCCCCAAATTCGAGATCCTCTTACCCTAAAGGTAATTTCCCGGGGCCCCATTACTTCATTTATTGCGCAAATTAAGCATAGTGAAGCATATGATGAGCCGTAGTGGTGAAATGATTGATGAATACTTCATTCATCGCATGATTGATCGCAGTAAAAGCACGGTGATTTGACTTCGACTGCGAAGATGATTCGAGTCTTGTGAAATCACCGGAAAGCTGGTCACTTGGTCCTCCTCAAGTGATGCTGCTTTTAGGTCCAGTGTCACTAATTTAGTTTATCTGTGCGTTTTAGGTAGGTAAGGAGCCAAGGGCTAAGGGGGCCACGGCGAAGATGTCTCAAGAGCACGATCCGCGAAACCCCTTGGGGGGCCTGTCGAGGACCGGACAGGCATTGGCCTCGCCACGGTCGCAAGAAACACGGCTTCAAATGCTTTCTAATGTACACGTCCGCGTGCTTCTAAAATTTGACGTGCTCTTTTTTTTTTTTCCTTTTTAGGTCGGAAATATGATGTGTTCAATGTTGGGCAAAACAAATGCAAAATCCAACACGATACCTAAACCAGTAAAACCAAATTCATTTGAAGCCCACGCTGATATACAATTGAGTTAGCCTCAGGTCCTTCTCTCAAACTCGTGGCCTTTTGGTTATCTTGTAATGGATGCATGCCATCGATTTTGCCTCAGCGTGATCTTAATGCATGTTTACCATTGTCCTTATTTTTCCGTTTCTCGTTTTAAAGGCTTACAACCACTTTAAAAGCATGTGTCTTCACGTGGATCCTATAGGGTGGTGTTTCAGTCCCTTCTTATCCCCTTTTATTCTGACGTTCTCTATATTAGTTTATTGCCAGTACAATATTCAAGATGCACGATTTCTTTTTTAAATAGAGCTTTTACGTGGCCTGTCCTTGATATGATATTAAAATTTTTAGGTGTCCTGTTCCAAGTTGTTGATTGTAGAGGCAATTATGATGAATCATAGAATTGTATCATTTTGAAGCTGCTGTCGATGCGTGCTGTCTAGTTGGGATAATATTTGGCAGTAACTTAGTTGTCTTTTGATAACAGGCATACATTGATTTTGTGATATGTGAGGGCGAATTTTGACAAACGAGGGAGGGAGCTTTATGGGAGATTACTAGATTGGATTAACCACCTGAAAATGTGGATCAGCCATGGATGCCTTAAATTCGGATATATCAGAAGATCAATTGCAATCACGTTTGTTGGAACAAAGAACGGCATGCATACGGCATGCTAGAAGTGAGTGATCAATTGGCAAATTGACCGAGGTGTTTCCCCTTTGTGGTTTGAGTATTGACAAATACTTATTTCCTCTTTGGAAATGCATCGGGAGTCTTCCAAAGAGCCATTAATTACTTCAGAACATCAGCTTACGGACTTAAAGAAGAAAGGGCAATGCTATCGGAAGTGTGGCTAAACATGGAGAGCAGTTTTGTTGAGCTTGGTGATGCTGGCATTGTCCAGCCTAAGCTGCGGAAGAAGCTGAAGAAAAGGAGACAGATTTTGGCTGAGGACGGTCCAGCTGGGTAGGTAACTGACTTCTGTTGTCACCCATTTCTTCTCTTCGCTGCATTCGATGCTTGTCAACCAAGATGTCCTTATAGTGATGTTTAGCATATCTTGTCTTTGATTGGTTTTCGACCATTGTCTGTTGGGTATCCACTTACCCACCGCCAGCCATAGTGCTGTCCTTTTGTCTCTATGGAATTACCCCTTTTTGTGTGGCTTATTACTGTTGAATGCCATTGGATTCTTATTTTCTTTTTTTTTTTTTTTTTTTCCAGTAAAAATAAATAGATAAATGATTTGTAAAATATTCTCTTCACAACAATAGTTTGTCTCGCTTAAAATAATTAATCAATTGAAAATATTTTTATTATCGCCGACAATTTATATCTAAAACATTTTTGTAGACGACAAAATTATTTTCTGTTTTTTTTTAAGCACACCAAAAGATTACAAGAAATGAAAGAGAAAAAATGATGAATATTAATCAGGAGCGTTTAATTTTGGAAAGTTTCCTTGTTCTTCATTTATTGTCTAACATTTAAGTGCGCAATTCATATAAACGTGAGCACACGGTATCACCGTAAATAATCATCCTATATGTGAAGGGAAAATATGATTTGTTTTCGTTTCTTTTTTCCAATCAAAAGCAGAGCCCTACATGTCACAAGACGAACAAACATGAGGCCAGTTCTATTATATGTCAACCGAAGTGATCGATTAACATTTTTTTGGTTTTTTTTTTCCCCGAAGAAGTCAACACTTTCGTGTAACACAGACTGCTTATACAGAAAACCGCATTATTGCCTTTCTTAGTTAACAATGAATTTTCGACTAATGATATGCAAATATTTTTTCTCTTGCTTTGCTATCCATAAAAAGATAAAACGTCTTCTGACAGACCAAATCCTGCACTACTTAAGTGCGTAATATAGTTACAATCATGCATATTCCACATAACAATCTTGTTCGGACATGAATCTTCATTTTCTTTGAAGTTGCAGTTCTTGACAAAAAAAAAAAAAAAGAAAGATAATATTGCCATACTTGTATTGTAGACCCTACACATACGTACGGAGTGTGTCCTTTAAGTTCTATCTCATGGTATCCCAATGTTTTGCAAGCCCTACACCGACTCTAAATGATCTAGCCTTCTGGCTCCAAGGAAGCATAGTTCCAATGATGGGGCAAGCTGCGTGACTTCATGTCCCAGCTCTAGTTAATGATATATATGCATTTCTGCTGTCCTAATATAGAACGGATTTTCTTGTAATCAAATCAAAATGCAAAGATTATGTGTTTAGTTGAGTCTTTCCTAATCCGTAAAAATTGTCTAGCTATAAAACATATATTTAGTAAGTATTAGGGTATGTTTGGCAACTTGTCAAATAGTGAAAATTTCTATTTTTTTGTTTCCAGAAGTAAATTTGGAATATGAACTCGTTTGTTAAATTTTTTGTTTCTAGGAACAAATTTGTTCCCGGTAATAGATTTGGAGTAGAATCGAGAAGTAAAAAAAAATTGATTCTTTGAAATAATTCCAGAATCAAGCCAATGAATATTTTCAATTTTCTCTTCTTTCTTCTTGTTCTTCTTTCCTCTCTCTTCTTCTTCAACCACCGCCATTGCTGCCGCCGCTCTCCACCGCCGCACCCGTCGTTTGCTGCCGGTCGTCGGTGGCCAAGTGGGCCTCCCCTAGCCACCGACAAGGCTCGCTTGACTGAGCGAGGCTCGCCTAACCCTAGCAAGGCTCGACCGATGAGGCATGGCCTCGCCGAGGGCCAACGACTCTTCAATGAGGTTGCAGCCTTCATCTGGCCAATCATCGATCATTTCAAGGCTGGCGACTAGCAACCTTGAAGAAGAAGAAAAAGAAGAAGAAAGAAAGAAAGGAAAAAAAAAAAAAAAAAAAAAAAAAAAAAAAAATGAAAAAAAGTAATGAAATTATTTTAAAATTAAAAGAAAATGATTTAAAGTAAAAATTTTGAGGATGGTGCCAAACACAATTCTATTTCGGGAATTGAAATTTTAAATAGTTACAAAATGGTTTAGAATGCTTAAAAATTGTTCTTGATAATAGAATAAAAAAATTATTTATGATAAAAAATTATTCTCGAAAATAGAAGCATTACTTAACACGTTCTTAGTCAAAATCTCAACAATCCATTTTCTCTATCTTTTAAGAAGCATTGCGAATCAGTTACTTTCTTTGTGCTTCTTTGGTAGAGGTATTTATTTGATTGTTCACTGGGAACATAATAGACTTGTATTTCAGTTCAGTGCAGTTCTTTGTGCACCAGTGCCTATGTACTTTCTATTCCCGGGCCAATCGCTAGTGTAGAAACTTGTCGAGCCAATGCTACTCCTAGCTGTGGCATGACGTGTTTGATGCATGGCGTACCTATTTTTGCGTCTGACATGCTTGAATTTCAGGTACGAGGATTATGCATAGACTACCTGTTCCCGGAAGAGACCCAGACCGCAAATTTCAAAATCTTGGAAGCTGCTTACAGATGGAGGAAGCAAAAGCTTGCTTCGGATGATGATTAACCGATCAAGCCTGTGTACAGTTGCAAGTGGCCTTTCAGAATGTGTATATGGTGCCTCCCCTGACGGGTCCTCCTTTCATGTGCTGCCTGTGGATTATTGGCGTCTCTCTCCCCGAAATGGAACGTCTGGGACTCTATTCGTGTTTTAGGTTAAGATATTTTTATTTAATGTTAGCTTTCTGTCCATCCTGCGAATTTAAAAAGAGTACATGTAGGGAGATGACCAAGCCAAAGAATGGAAATACGAAAGGATTCTATATATCTATCGATTGAATGAAAACGAGGGTGATTGGAAGTTGGCTACACCTATAGACATGGCCAAATTCCATGGGCCCGTGCAATCCAGCAAATGATACCATCGGGAAGGGGCATGAGAGTAATAGAAGCCTCCACTCGGTATTATCAACAATTTTTGTCCTTAATCTCTTATCTTTTCTTTTCCTCCTTTTTTCCATATCTGCTTATCTTGTTTGTTGACGAGTTCTTTTTTGGGTTTTAATGCGACAAAAAACAGGTGGGTTGTTTTTCGGTCCCTTTTCGCCAGTACCTGATTTTCAGTTCTTTTCTATTGCCTAAATTTGATTTTTTTTTCCACCGTAGTTGGAGTTCTCTGCAACAATATTAGCAGAAGATTATTAGTAGAAATTTGGGAGAGATGATGCGAAATGCGTAAAAAGATCCGTCGGAGAGCATTTACCGGATGTAATTTTTTTCTAAATAAGCAGCAAGGCAGGTCAAAATATGATGAAGTCCGCAGACATTTGCACCTTTTAGCTGGTAAAATAAATAATTACTTTCGCCATATTGAAGGAAATTTACCATAACGTCGTCGCATTTGCTTAAAACGAGGTAGAAAAAGAGAGAAAAACAAAAGACAGCTTCAACATCAACCCAAAAAGCTGATAAAAGACACTGAGAGCAGGTTTACTTTTTGCTAACTTTTTCTTTTCCTTCTTTTTTTTTTCCTTCACACAAATGTTACATTTAATCTGTGAGCTTATTATTATTTTTTTTTGGATTCTTTATCATTTTTTTTGCTAATACTCAATTTTATTCCTAAATTTTTGCTTTGTTTGATATCATCCTTGTGGTGGCAAGATGTAGTTTTTCTGTCAAATTTCTATAAGTGCAATAATTGATTCGAATGCATGAGGCAACTTTCTACGTGTTACTTGTTTTTTCTTTTCCTGTCGATCGTGTTACTTGTTTTTTTTTTCCTGTCGATCCTCTCTATATTTTTTCATTTTCGTCACAATCGTATGCCTGATTTAAAGAGAACAAGAAGTTCATGAGCTGTCTTTGTGGAGAGAGAGAAGCATGCAAAACGCCCATATCCCTAGCTTTGCAGGCCCCTCTCTCTCTTTCGGACATCGGCAAAGATGATGACAAACCTCCATTCACTCTCATTCCTTCCCGAGGGAATAGCAGATATAACAACGCCCATGCCCCCATAGATTTGAAGCCTTCAAATCCTGTACCAGAAGGATCCCCACACGCACTTACACACACAAAACACCCCATAAAGAAAAAGAAGAATCTTCATAATAATTTGGAGGGATGCGTACGACCGGTCCCCATCCAAAAAGACTGATCTTTATTATTATTTTTTTTTTTTTTTTTTTGTCCAAGGGGGAGATGATTCCGATGTAATCCTTGGCCCCCAGATTTCTGCACCTTTTACCCTTGGAATTGTCCAACGGGGAGCTGCTGACTCTCTCCCCCTTTCCGCCACCCTCCTCTCTCTTCCTTCCCGATACCTTCACCCATACCCCCTAGTAAAAATTAGCTTTGGGAATTGTTCACTCCCCCCCTTTGCCCTTGGAATTGTCCAAGGGGGAGCTGCTGACTCTCTCTCCCTCCCCTCCCGACGCTCCTCTCTCTCCCCTTCCCCGTACCTGCGCCCATACCCCCTAGTACAAATTAGCTTTGGAAATTGTCGGCTCTCCTCCCTTTTACCCTTGGAATTGTGCGAGCTGCTGACTCTCTCTCACTCTTCCCCTATAAATTCACCGCGCGTGAGGGGCTTAGGGCTCTGAGGGAGCCCCTCTCGTACCCGACGCAATTATCCGCCTTCTCAGCTGCAGCGGCAGAAGAAGGAGGGGATGCCGTTAGGTATTCCCTTTTTCTTTTGCCGTTGCACCTGAAATGGTGGTCCAGGCCTCTCGATGGCGGAGACAAAAGTTGGAGAAAATGACACTTGCCTTGCCCACTTGCAATTTGGCATTGCAAAATGAGGTAACCATTTGAAGTCATATCAAAGCCGAGATACTAACGGGCGGAAATTTCAGGTTTGTTGGTATGCAGGTAGGGACCATACTTGCCGGATGCTATGGACTCCCTCCAGCCTCCAACCAGGGACGTCTCGAGGCCCCTAGTCATGCCCATACGTGCCTTCGATGGGGGCAGGTCTCTGCTTGTGGGAAATTGAAGGAAGGGGAGGGAAGGTGCAAGTAGTTTAGGCTATGATATGTCTTCGAATCTTGGTGCTGAAAAGATAATTATTTACGGTCTATCTCGGTCTTGGTTCATGTAACTCGTCTTAGTTGCACTTTGATGACTTCGCCTTGGTCTTATATCATGTAGACTGTACTGTATAGAACATGGTATAGTGCAATCGTCATTAGTTTGTTGTCAAGATCTACGTAACGGGGCAAAAGCCTATTCGAACTGAGTAGTAGGGACACACATGGACTCAGTCCCAAATCTCCAACCCCGTCAAACTGAGTTCGGCAGTATGAGCGATGCGATTTGGCTCGACCTTTTCCCTTGTACCAGTGTTCGTTCTTGCGTCCTTTATTGCGTGCTTTTGGCAGTAATTAGACCTGTTCATAATTTATATTCAATTCTCTCCTATTACTGTTGGATGTGATGTCCAGTTTAATGCAATATCACAGAAGTCTGAAGTGCGTTTTATCTATCACCAATTACAGAAAAATAAGAAAAAGAAATCATATCGGTTGCAGCATTATATTCATCCTCCATTGTCCTCGCTTCTCAACGTATAAGAAGAAACCTCTCCCCAACGTTTAAGAAGAAGCTCTGTAAGAGCAACAGATTTGAGGAAAACGTGAAAATTGGATACTGCTCAATGTCGTTTTTGAGAAATAAAAGATCCTTTAGCACCACAAGGCAGAAAGCCCGATCCCCTAAGTGACATTTACATTCACACACTCATGTATACTTAGGCCCTGAAATACATTATGGATAAAATTGCTGAATATACATTTCTCTCGTCCTATCATCATTTAAATTCATTATTATAAACTCATTATGTCTTTTTCCATCCGGATATTTAAAGTTTGTACACGTACAGAATTTTTTCTTTCTTTTTTCTTTCCTCCCATACCAATGTAAATCTCCCTTGCTCTCCTCTTACCGTCCTAAAAGAATCCTTTCTTACGCCGATTTACTTTTTTCAAGATCTATTCCTCTCCAAGGCAGTTAAATTAATTGCCCACATATGCAGGATCTTTTGTAGCAGGTATCGGTGGGAATCGATCACTGTTCCTGAACTAGAGATGTTGTAGATACACATATGAGAATGTTGGGTATGTGAATACCCGCGCTTTCCTCGGAAGTCGGAACAAACAGAGTTGGAGAAATCCTTATACATTTTTGTTCGGTATAGGGACGTCGGGCCGAACGTGGCATTTGTTGCTCGATTGCGAAATAAAAATTAGACCCAAAAGAACATAATCATCAATTTTGGGAGATTGTCATGGACATCGATGGAATATTTCGGGTCATCACTGGAGGTCAAAAGGAGTGCTGAATTTGTAATACGAATAAGTGAAAAAAATGAAAAGAATGCAACTTAAATTTTCGAAATTACTATGGGGTCGTCACGAGTCCGGGACACCTAGAGTATCAAAACTTGGCATGAAGGGACAATTAAGTGCTAAAAATTAGGAAAGTTAGGAAAGTAATACTTAAATGCCAAAATTGGAGTAAAATTGATCAGTTAAGTGCCAACGGTGAAAAAAATCCGATCAAATGCTGACGTGATGATTTTCTGATGAGTCAGGTGCACAACGACAATGTTTTGCATGCTGACGTGGTGAGATTGGGAAAAAAAAAGGGAAAAAAAGGAAATTACAATCTCTTAACTGAGAAATCGAGATAAATGATTTATACGAAATTTGATAAATTATACTAATATGCTCATCGATACTTACATTTAGCTATCAACTTTAAATTTTTGCAAATTTCGCAACATTTGTAATGCGAAACGCTTGGAACCATTCAATAATTTATGGACACGTGTGTAATTTCTACATAATTCCTTTAGACTTAAGTTATTCTTTTTAATTACTGAGCTCATGGATTCATATGTAAATTCCTCATATCGGGGTATTTTGTAATTTAAGCAGGTTTATTATAGGAAATTCCATGGAGATGGAGAGTAGATGATTTTGGTTTTGGTTTTGGAAGATTCAAACGAAAGAGACTAATAGCAGTTGTTGCTGCTAATTCTCGAACGTATCCACTCAATTTACGCCGGGCATTTTAATTTTTAGGTCCAGAAGAACCCAAGCCCGACGTGGACCCCACCTTGAGAATCCCAGATCGCCGTCCACTGGCAACAAACGCTTCGATCCGACGAACAGAAACAGCGCGTCAAGGGCAAGGGAAGTAAACCTTCGCAGACCGAAGCACAAAGCGAAGAAGCTGAGCCCGTCGGGGCGATGATGCCGTCCCGCTGCCTCGGCGACGGATCACCGGTGGGTCTAACTTCGCCGGAGCATATTTAAGCATAGTAAAGCATACGATGAGCCGTAGTTGTGAAATGTTTGATGATTACTTCATTCATCGCATGATTGATCGCAGTAAAAGCATGGTGACTTGACTTCGAGCGCGAAAATGATTTGAGTCTTGTGAAATCACCGGAAAGCTGGTCACTTGGTCCTCCTCAAGTGATGCTGCTTTTGGGTCCAGGGTCACTAATTTAGTTTATTTGTGCGTTTTAGGTAGGTAAGGGCCAAGGGCTAAGGGGGGACGGTGAAGATGTCTCAAGAGCACAACCTGCGAAGCCCCTTGGGGGCTTGTCAAGGACCGGACAGGCATTGGCCTCGCCAAGGTCGCAAGAAATGTGGCTGTAGAGCTCCGAGTAGCTATTGTGGAAGCCACGAGCCACGGCGATGATCTTGCGGATGATAATTACATACGTTAGATCTTGATTTTGTCTCCATACTCGCTCGGATACGTTCATGCATGTCTTTCCACGCCACCGGAGCCAACTAAGCAAGACATGCGGATATGCTGTGGCTCTCAAATCCCTAGCGGTCATCCGTTCTCTGTTGAATGACGGAGACCCACTTTTACACGAGGAGATAATGTACACGACTAGGCGTGGTGCTAGGTCGCTTGAATTTGTCTGATTTTAGAGATGAGGCTCCCTCTAGTTCATGGGACCACTCAGCTTCTGTAAGGTCTTATGATATGTATATTTTTTTTTTTTTATCAGAGACTCGAGTTGATTCCGTTTGATAGAAAGAGCGGTGTCAGCAGTGGTCCTAGTAAAAGTGCAGTGCTCATGGTGGTGCTAGTGTTCACAATGAGGATAGGTACGGGAGTAGAGACCATATTCGGCCCCGGCTGCCCAGAGGGTATGATCAGGATTATACAGTGCTTATAGAGAGGAGACCATGGAAACTATAGGGGTATGAGAAGGTCGAGGTCATGTGGGGATATGAGCTATGTTGTGGCTGTGAAGGAAGGGAAACAAGAGAGAAATGTAGTGGCTCCCCCAAGGGAAATGAAGCCGGAAAGGATTTTTGGCAAAATGGGCCACTTGCAGGGGGCTAATTGGGCAGGTTCTTGTTGTGTAGGCCCACTGGTCTGGCAAAGAATACCTGGTCGATCTCGGTCGCATTGTACCCTGTTGTGAAGGAGAGCTTTCGGGTATATGCTGATATCTGAGAGGTTTTGATTGTTTTGCTCGATAAGTTTTTCGATATGGAGTACCATGAATTGGTCTTGGCTTTTGATGCTTATGCTAGTGCTGCTAAGCAAATTGACGAGTTGATTGCATTCTACACAATTGGTGTAATGATACAAGGGCACAAGATCATCCGAGCATCTTGAAGTGCAAGGCCAATCCTAGGCAATGCAATTGGCAAAGCTCTTAAATATAAGGTAATATGGATTGGATAAAGTTTTCACTGAGAGAGAATAGTCTCGCCGGATCTCGGCTTGAGCCTCGCCAGTCGTCGGTGACCATGAGCTCGCACGTCGGCGAGCTTGAGCCCCGCTTGACCTATTGTTGGCTGTTGCCCTGCCGACCAACGGCTAGGAAGAAGGAAAAAGAAAGAAAAAAAAAAAAAAAGAAAAGAAAATTGAAATATAAAAAATAATTATAATTTCGATTTTTATAAAAAAAAAAAAAACACATTTTTATAAAGTTAAAGAGAAAAAGATTGTGTGGGGCTTGGGTTGGAAATTAGAAATGGGTTCTAAGGTTCCAACCAACTTGATATTTTAAATGGGTTGGAAATGGGTTACAAGTTCTAATCTATTTTTGACCCATTTAAATCAGACTCACTTTTTGATCCATTTTTAGTTAGATTTCTAAAAGCCTCTGACCCATATGCAACTTATATAAATAAAATATGAGTCTAAAAATGGGTCCATGACCCATTTTAACACCTCTACGTGTCGGTCTCCCCCCCCTCCCCTCCGCCCCTCCCCAAATCTCACCCCGGGCGGCGCCGCTCCTCCAGCGTCGTCAAGAACCACAACTACATGTCAAAGCACCGCTAAAATCTTGCAAAGACTGATATATGCAAAAACTTATATCCCGGCCCCAAAACTTTCAACCATGCAGAAAAACCACTAAAACCTCTGCAAACACAATCTCCAACTGCTAAGTGAGTCGTGAAGCTCTGGACAAGAGAAAATCACATGCCATCAGTTTAGCTAGCACAAGCCCTATGTAGCATCAACTCTCCCTAGACATCCCATTGGCTAGCATAATTCGATGAACCACTTCATCATTCCCTAACGTATATAGGAAAGTTAGTATGAGCCAATAGATTAAACACCGTTGGATAAAAAGCAAGCAATACAACAATCTTCTTTCCCAAAATATCATAATTGCCTTTGTAGTCAACAACTTGGAACGTTAGAGCCCTAAAAATTTAATATCATATCAAGGACAGGCCAAGTAAAAGCTCTATTAGATAAGAAATTGTGCCACTCAACTATTGTATCGGCAGTCAACCAACACAGAGAACATCATAATAAAATGGGATAAAGATAGGACTGAAACACCACCCTATGGATCCACATGGAGACGTATGCTTTTTAAGTGGTCATAAGCCTTCAAAAAGAAAAGGAAAAATGGAAAAACAATGACTACAAATCCATAGGGGCAAAATCAACGAAATAAATGAATTATCGTTTGTTTTATTTTTATTATCATTATCATCTTCTTTATTGAGCCATATCCTCGAGTAAGTCAATGGAGAGCCGAAGGAGTCCCATGTACGCAAGCTTTTAGGACCGGTAATGCAGTAGATGAAAGCAAATAATAAAAAAATAAAAAATGCTTATTTGGTCATCTGCCGTGTGAAGATATTATGCTTTGAAATGTCAGGTGAGCTATCGGGAAACTTGGTTAACTTGTAATCAACGTGTACCGCAACTTATCGCCCGGCGCCCCACCTCGCATATAAACCAGGCATCAAGCTCGAAATGTGCGACATCGATTAGTGTTGAACAAATGGTGAGCGGTAGATAGAATGAGTGGAAGAGAGAGCATTGTTGTTTTGGCCTTTTACTAATGCTTTAACACCTTACGAGACGATCCGATTTTCATGAATCAGTGGTTCGAGAGTGGCTAATTATTTAATTGACGTACAAAAAGAAGTCTAGGTCTAGATGGAACCCCGTACATATTAGGGATGCATAAAATTACAAAAGATGCACCATTCATATGAGAATTTAACAAATCTTCTCTCATCCGATTCTTGTGTCACAGCCTTGGGTTGCTGTGATTAAAGGACCTTTTGGATGGATGAAGGCCGCCCAAGATAGCTTAGGGTTTTCCCCTCGAGTTTCTGGAATGTTTTTAGGGATGGGCGAGATGGTAATTGCGTTGAGCTCTAGAATTCTCTAGGCATAAATGCCGATAGTCGGTAGGTTGAGATACGATCTTGTCCACTAGATCAAAAATCTATCAACGGTTATAACAGGAGGGCCTCTAGTATAAGAAGGGTGTTCCCCACTCATTGTATTCATCCAAATATTCAATGATAGAGTTTTGTTTTTTTAAGAAATTCTCTCTCTAGAACTTCTTTACGTTTTAGATAAGAGAGTGAGTAAGAATTTCTTTACGATTTGGATAAGTGAGTGAGTAAGGTCCATTATTATATATCTCATCATAAATTAATATTTACCACCTGTCGCTAGGAAACGTGACGCCCAAATTAACCCCACCAACTGGAGGAAAAAATTCAAATTGCTCTTTTTCCTTCAATCTCTTGATTGAAAAATATGGACAAACCCCTCTACAAAAATAATAACGCAACTATTTCCTAACTCAATTTCAACTTTCCTAATTCGACAGAGCTTAGATTGATAATATTTCCGATTTTTATGATAGCCTACATCAATGGTGCATGACATGTCGAGTGCATAGTTTTTGGTGAGTTTCCTGGCATCTTCATCCACGCCAACTCCAACAAAATGTACATCGCGTGAAGGGGTTGGAAGATGAGGCACTTACGACCGACGCAGAGCTGGAGGATGGCAACTCGATGAGGATCGTTATTGGGCTCAGAGTTTGGGCACCACTCGGTATCGAGGCCGACAATTAGCCGGCTGAGCCTACGATGGTGAGAGCGCTCAATCTTCCGAAACCAACGGCTAACGACGTCGGGCTGGTCAGTAACCCATGTTGTGATCTTCTCTTCGTGGAAGAGAATCGAGTGAACAGAAAACATATTGATTCAAAAGATCGAGTGAAGGAGCGACGCAAGGAGTTAACACGAAAGAAATCATGAAATATATAAGTGATGGCCTAAGTTGAGTTAAATTAGGAAATATTATCAAATGTCGAATCAGGAAAGTTGAATTAGGGAAGAAGAAAGTCTGAATTAGGAAAGTCAGAATTAGGAAATATTCGCATTGTTATATTGTTAAACTGTCACTATTTCATCGGGAGTAAGTCAAAAGGTTTTGCTATTATTCGCTTGGAATAGCGAGCGCAGCATTCTCCATCCTTATTAATTTGTTCTGGTCGGCGCCCCTTCGATGGACTTCTGTGTCCTGTTCTGGATTTTGTTTCTTGCCTCTGATTCCTCCAATGATCTCTCTTCATCCTCGTCTTCCTTCATCGCAGAGGTCCGACTTTGGGGTTTCAAGGCGAGTCGAAAGCAATGCCAAGAGATTTGTGATTTCCTGGAGCAAGCTCCCGTTCATGGCGAGAGTGGAAGTGAAGAGAATTGTTGTTCTGTTGGCCCTCGCCGATCCTCGCACGAGCTTGTTCCCCGACCATGCCGACCATGCGAGACCATTTGATCTCGCCCCACCATGTCATCCACTTGGTGTCACTGCCGCCCGGACAAAAGATCTACCGCCGTCCACTGAAGAGTATCAAATTCACTCTTCCTTTTTTATTTTTTATTTCCTTTCTTTTTCTTTTTCAATATTTCCTTTCAGTTTTCCATTTAATTTCCTTTTGATTTTTCTTTCTAAAATGACCGACCACATCAGCGCCCCCTCTCTTATGAAACTAATTTAAAAAAACAAAAAAAACACACACACATGTCAGTTTTCTCGTAGTCAAATTCAACAGAATTAATGGAATGACTTCATTATACAAATTTGACGAGTCTTAGAATTAAATTGCAACTTTGACAATACGCTCCCCAAGATGCAGCAATAGTCAATCGAACAGTAATAGGACATTTCATTTCATTTTATGAATTCTCCCAATGCCAAAGATGCTTAAATCCTTTTGAGTTTTTTTTTTTTTTGGTTCTATCGTGAATTTCATTTTATTCTATGAATTTTGTGCAACTTTCTTATTTCAATCAAAGCGATGCATATTCTTATAAATTATGCATATTTAACATGTTCACATCTTTTATGTTATGACCACGATATGTGGTTAATAGATTTGTGGTGAGGAAATAAAATTGCACCGACAAGACAATCCTGAGTTCAATTCAAGTGATCAATTTATCTTAACATGGACGTATAGTTTGCATGAGAAAAATTAACCGAGTCGATGCTTCAAAAGAAATGAAATGGTACCAATGCAATTTTTTTTTTTTGGAAGAATTTTGTTCACCACGGCTCTCGGAAGTAAATTTGATAGGATCGGTCGACATCATGATCCAAATGTGCATAAAGAAATGGAATGTAAAATTCAACAATGATTTTTTTTTAATATATTGACAATCGGAGAAGCATGCCATATTCAAATTCCAATGCTCGACCGGTAAAAGAGAGATTCTGAAATTAACAATTGAGAAATTGAAGAAAGTCTGAATTCTCTCTCTCTCTCTCTCTCTCTCTCTCACCTGAGATACCAGAAACCGAGAGGCAAGCAACTTGAGGAATTTTCGCCCTCCTTTTTTGCTGCCAAAAACTTGGGGGTTTTCTCTTCTTCTGTCGATTATCCGATTCTGATTTGCTCTTACCAGCTCTAGATCGTCTTGTCCTAATCTCTTCATATGGATCCACATGGTTGCAAGCCTTTAAAACGAAAAACAGAAAAATAATGACTGCAATGGTAAACATGCATCAAGATCACATGGGGCAAAATCGATGGCATGGCTTCCTTACAAGATAAAGTAAAGGCCACAAGTTTGAGAGTAGAACCGTAAGCTAACTCAATTGTGTATTAGTGTGGGCTTCGAATGACTTTGGTTTTACTTGTTTAGGTATCATGTTGCATTTTGCATTCGTTTTGCCCAACATTGGACACATCAAATTTTAAAAGTACGCGGATGTGTACATTAGAAAGCATTTGAAGCTATGAGCTTTCATGATTCTTTCAAGTTACAACAATTTTTTTCCCTTTCACCTTCCAGTGGTACATTTTTAAGGTAAGTAAAATAAAAGCAGGCCTTTACTTTCCACAACAACTCAGGCATGCCAAGTGCAGGCTGTGCTATCGCTAATTCAAATATGGCTCTAGCTCGGTCGGTTTCACCCAAGGATATCTCCAATTCAGCATACATGCTCCAAGCTTAACAGTTCTCTCTGGTGACCACTCCAAGTAAATTTCATATATTTTGCGGCATCGATCTACGTTGCCAAGTTGCAGCTCTATCTCGATGTCTTTTTTACATATCTGTTAATAACCAAGCAAAAAACTTGTTTAGAACAAGTTAGGGAGGAAAAATTAAACGACAAGAATGGAAAGAGACCGACTTAGAGACTATGCTCTCTCAGTAAAAACTTTATCCAATCCATATTACCTTATCTTTAGGAGCTTTGCCGACTGCATTGCCTAGCATCTGCCTTGCACCTATAAGATTCATTATCTCAAATTGAACCGCTAAGAGCCAAACTTAGGCAAATGAGAATTTCTGGTAAGGAATCAGCTTGAGAAACTCTTTGCGAGGATTCAAAATTGAAAGAGAAAGCTTCACCATGACTAAGACCTAAGTAGCACCGACATGCAACACGTGACACACGACACATGACACAACAAGTCGACACATAATTTCTCAAAAAATAAAGAATTCTGATATGTTAGGACATGTTATATATTAAATGTATATTTTTATATATACATAATAAATTATCATTTTATAATTATTTCAATCAAACTAATTTGATTAAAACAAATAAAAAATAAATAAAAATTACAATAAATTTACACTAAAATTATTAATCCACAGTTTATTAATATCGTTCATTGTTTCAATTTGATAAATTCAACTCTATTCCAATAATCTATAAAATTTGAATACGTGTCGTAAGAGAAAAGAAAAAAACTTAGGGAGTGAATTGTGTATCACAAGAAATGAGAATAAAAAGAGAAAAGAATATTAGGTTTTTATTCTTTCCAAATTTGTTATTTTTATTATTATTTTTTATTTTTTCACGTATATACATCTGGACCATTCATTTATTGAAAATTTTTAAAATTAACCTTGTGCGTTGGATTCACGTGTCGGAAACTTGCATGTCGGAATTCCGATTAGAGTGTTGGAAAGTGTCGAGAAAGTTAATTAGGTATCCGATTTTTCCGACACTTGTTGACCGAGTGTCGAAGAGTGTAGGAGCTTTTTCAAGAGTATCGATGCTTTTTATACTAAGACTAGTCTTTAATGCTAGAAAGAGAGGGAACAAAAAGATGTGATGATTCTTACCTTTTACCAAAAAAAAAAAAAAAAAAAAAAAAAAAGATGCGATGAAATCACCAGCCGTAGTGGCTCCGTTGGGTAGGCCTCGGTGACCCTTTGCGAGAGAGGGGAGGTTTAACCCCTTGCTACGCAAGGGGGGAAGTGCTTGTGTCTTAAGTGTGATTTGTGGTGGTGGGTCATGGAACGTCGCGTCAGGGGTTCTGGCGACTATCGGCTGCGCAGTGGTTCTCCTCCCGTTCTAAAAAAAAAAAAAAAAAAAGATACGATGAATACTTGGGGTACATGCATTCAACCCCTCATAATCATTACATCATATCTAACCCCTCATAATCATTACATCATATCTATATAGATTTAAGCCATGGTTTAAGCCAAAAGTGGGATTCGTCTTGCATTTAGTAGCTTCCAAGAAATATTCTTAAATAAATCATATATATTGTGTCCAGTTGGGGCTGAAAACGCAAATCAATTTAAGGACCGCATGTGTGAAGAAATGCATCTAATCCATCGCCCTCCCTCTCAATTACGCATTAACGGTCACCCTCACTCTTCACCGACGCATGCTCATCCATATTCCAAGTCCGGCTACAATGTCTCCACAAATAAAAGCTTCCAACTCCAATATATTGGAATTGAACCATGGGTTTCTTCTATCTGTATGCACGTGAATTGATTTGAGAACAATTCTAATGTCTATCTTGCAACAAAGCAACAAACGCTAAAATCACTCTAAATGCAACGTAGCACGTGTGCATAATCAAGTTAAATAATTGAAAGATGTATCAGCTAGGAGCAGTTTCACATTGAGTTGACAACTTATATTTATCATAAAAAAGACAATGCTGTGACACAGAAAACAGATCTGGCAAGAAAAATAAATCGAGCCAACCAAAAATGAAAAGAAAAAGAAAAAGGGCATAAACTCTTTCCCCAAGAACTACAACTACACATCAAAACACATGAAAGCACCGCTAAAATCTTAATCCTGCAAAGACGACATCTACCCAAACTTAAATCCCGGACCAAAACTTTCAACCATGGTAAAGCCTCCACAAACACAATCTCCAACCACTAAGCAAGTCATGAAGCTCAGGAGAAGAGAATATGACACGTCATCAGTTTAGCCAATACAAGCCCCCTAAGTAGCATCAAATCTCCCTAGACATCCATAGCATAGCCTAATTCGACGAACCACTTCATCATTCCTTAATATACACAGGAAAGTTATTATAAGCCAACAGATAAATCACCCTGATCCTTTTTGAGAACACTAACAGGAAGGATGCGAGATAGATCCCATCCCAGTCGAAAAGGCGAAAAATGCAACTTCCACAACACAAGGGCATACATACCTGTATTTGTCCCGAGAACGCTCCACATCTTCAGCATCAAGCTCCTCATACAATGTATAATTAATCCTGAAACATCAATGGAAACACCGTGAGGCATATTTCATCTCAAAAGCAAATATAAGCATACCATTTCAAAAATATATACCCACCACAGATAGATACGTTGCCAGTACAGCTTCTCCTCAGCTGGTGGCACATGGACACATGGGTGATCGCAAACTCATAAAACCGCCCTAGCCCTCTCTTTATTGCCCAAATTAGCACTCTCTTTCAAGCGAATGGTCAAACCATGAATCATAATTCAACGGATTCTTTCTGACCTCATCCACATGCTGCTTTTCAAAAGCTACCAACTTTCTGTACAATTCCTCTGCCCTTCCATTAGGAATATGCATCTCGCCCTCTGGGTCACCTTACGAAGCTCCTTAAATTCCCCGCATGCCGCAAACAACATCTCTGCTTCCTCATCATCACCTGAATCCGTGCCGGCATCCTTTTGTTTGACCCTGGTGGGACTCTTCAGACGACAAAGAGTCCGATCGAAATACTCTATTGCTTTGCTGGGGTTTAACGTCGATGAGCTCGTCAGGCATTGAGATGGGGCTTCTTAGTTCTTCTTAGCGGCGGCCTTGATGCTCGACATCCGTGAAACTGGATGGATATGGAATGGAATGGATGTTAAGGTTTTTAGGAGTGAGAGGAGGTCTATTCGAGGAAAGGTTATAAAAATCTTTCTCGGAATATTCTTCTAATGGCTAAAGTAAGTGATTTTCTATCCCTTCTTTCCAATTATAAAAATTGAAAATACTAAACTTTCTCTTATTCCTTGTGGTGAATCAATTCAAAAATTACAAATGCTACGTAAAGTTCCAATTTTATAGTCGTTATTGTGATTTTACCCGGATATGAATTTTATTTGTTGCTTTTCTTCCAAGTCTCATGATATTTCGGTTGGGTAGGTTATCTCATGCTAAGGCCAAGGCATATCACATGTGCCTAAAAGGTTATTGACAAATCACCTAACAAGTAAGTACCTTAGCTTCCACCTTTATAAGATGGTAATAATCCATTCCTTTCCTGATAAGACTTTTCTATTTGAGAAATTAGAATCTCTTCACCTTTTGTATCCGACTGACCAAATTCTCAAAGAATATGCCCACCTATTTTTCAAGTTATGACACAAGAACACAAACCTCTTCTGCTTTGGCTAGATTTTGTGCTTTGGCTTAGTCCAATTAAAATTAATTAAGCTTAGAGCCTACTTGCTTAAATCTATCCAATGATAATGTAATTTATAATGGGTTCATCACTACTGAATAATGATGCTCCTAATATGCAAATTAATAATATAATATATATGTTTAGGGGTTGGGATTAGCTCCTAATTTTCTTATACAATGAATGATTCAATGAGGTGGCCAAAATTTAACTATGGACATCGATATTTAAGAAAAGTTGATAGATAGTTTAACAAAAAAAAAAAAAAAAAAAAAAGGGGGAAATTGTGTTGCCACTATCCCACCATCGAAGGAAGCTAGGGCAATAATATTTTGTAGCTTTTTGGGAATCATTATCGGAAACTATTTAGATTTATTTCCATCTTTATCCATAGCAATTTCCTTCTTTGAATTTTGAAAATAAGCGCTTTTTGGGGTTTAATCTCTACGCCGATCTGAGCTATATATATATATATATATATATATATATATATATATATATATATATATATATATATATATGTTTATATGTATATTGTTTTGCCAACCTGAAGGCTTCATCGGCGTCAACAGCCAAAGGCAAAAGCTTGAAAATCCTCCATCCATGGCCCGGATCGAGTTCTCCGTCAATCCAACTCACCCACCGAAACATCCACATCCACAACGACCACCTCCTTCCGATCGAGATGAAACCCGAAACTCATCAGTCGATTACATCAGCGAATTGCTGGTCGCCATAATCCTTCATATCTTCTCCTTCTTGACCACAAAAGACGCCATCAAAACCAGTGTCTTGTCCAAGCGATGGCGTTCCACTTGGACCGCTAACCCACATATATCTTTCTCCATGCCCGAATGCGATAATAGAAGCATGTTCCGGAGTTTCATGGCTATTGTGGACGCGGTGCTGTTACGCTGCACTGCAATTAAGGTGAAGAGCTTCCTCTTTTATGCCCCTCGTCTCGACTGCCTTATCGAGTCAAGTCATACAGGCTGGCTCCGCTCTGTCGCGGGGCCAACCATTGATAGGTGGCTTCGCTTCGTCGTGGAACACGACGTCGAAGAGGTATCGATGACCTTGCGCAACGACAATTTTTATGGGATACCGAAATTCTTTTTCTGCTGCACCACGCTGGTGAGTTTTCACGTATCCCGTTGCCGTTTTTCAACTATGGGCGCTGTGAATTGGTCTTCGTTGAAGAGACTGCGCATTGATGATGCGAAATTGGAGGACAATGTGATAATGAGAATTTTGAAAGGCTGTCCTGTTCTAGAGTTCCTTGAGTTGAAAGGCTGCTGGGGTTTCGAGCACATTAAAATTGAATCAACAGGTTTGAGAGAATTGGTGATTCATTTTCCCAAGTTTGTTCATCATCAAGATTCCATCTTGAGCCTTCCCAGAGGAAACATTGACACCTTACCAGAAGATTCCATCTTGAAAATTTCTGCTCCTCATCTTCTCAAGTTGCGCATACTGGGTAATTCCGTGAAGGAAAGTTTAAAGTAGATAAACTTTCTTCCTTGATTGAGGTCGAGTTAAATTTCGATATAGAAACTCATGCAACCAGTCAACTTCAGGCTCACTGCAATCTTGTCAAGGGACTTCTCCAGAGTATGTATCATGTCACGAAATTGGTAATGGGGAGCTGGTGTCTTCAGGTGCGAGCTAATTCATTTAATTATGAGCTCTGTTGTTGTGGAATTACAGATTCCGCCATTTGCTTAAAATAGATTGTGATATTGTTTATGGGTGTTTGATGGTATCATGCTCATAAATTCTTTGTTAAAAAAACCAATTCTTGCTGGATAGGACTTACACACATCATAACCTGATGGATGCAGCTATACATTCAAACCTTTGTGAGACTAAAATCTGATGTGTAATAAAAGAATTTCTTGAGAAGCATTAACTGGTTGTTTGCTCATTTATCTGGTCTGTCGGCTATTGTGAGAGAACATTGAAGAAGTAAAAGTGATTAATTTTTGCTTCTTCCAATACGACGTACATGCCTAGGTGCTATCGTTAACGGAGGCAAGAGGACTGTTTTTTCCGTCCTTAGAATGTGTGCATCTGATGTTCCCCATCGCAGCGGACCATGAGGGAGCTCCTGGGATAGCAAAAATACTAGAAAGTTCGCCGCGCCTGGAGAAGTTATCCTTACAAATGACCTGCACGCCCAGTTTTCCGGTAAACAATTACTAGAACCCTACCAGTTCACTTTTAACAGCAGACTTGCATGAACATACATAACGTGTGGATTTCAGCCTTGGGCCGCATATAATCCTCTCATTTCTTTTCTTCCCGTGATTGACAAATGTCTTTATACCTCTGTCATTTTGATTGATTCTCTGGATTCTCCAGCGATTTATGTTTCATTTACTGTAACAACTGCTATTTTATCCCTTCAAATCTCGATATTTATCTCCTGTAGTTTCAATTATATCGCTCATCATTTGTCATGGTGTTCTAGTTCGTTGGCGAGAATGTTGGCCGTGGCAACTTTGAGGCAGAAGAATTTTGGAATTCGACAAAGTGGAGGATCCATCAGTGTCTAATGCATCTCAAGAATGTCGAGATTGTCGATCCCGGTGCCAATTGGCTGGCGTGGGAACCCGTTCTTTCCATGCTTAAGTTTCTCCTCCAGAAGGCACCCTCGCTGGACAACATAGAGATCAATAGTAACGATTCCAGAGTGTTCGATGCGGTTAATCCGTGGGTGCTGCTCGAAGTGGCTCGGATAATTCTATCACACCCAGATCGTTCTCCCAGTTTGAAAGTCATTCTTAATTATCCCTCCCAAGAATGCCCTTCTGCAAGCGTGCTTAAATGTGATTTTTACTTCAGCCCAGATGCTGTCTTCTCGTGATTGCACTATTACTTTAAGCAACATGTTCATTAAGGAGAAATTGGACGGAATTGGAATTGGAATGGAGGGTTTGTGAGAGGAGAGAGGCTGATGAGGGTAACATATGATACAGTTTGTTTTTTTACAATATTCTTTTTGATGTATTATTTATGGGTAGATGATAGATATAAGAAAACATTATATACATAAAAGAAAATGAAAGTGTTTTTTTTTACAAGTTCCTCTTTCTTCTACGCCCAATTTCTTTAGTCAATTTCGTTTTACTTTTCCAAAAAATGAAAGTGTTAGTCGGTCACTTTGGTTGACATATAATAGAACTGGCCTAACGTTTGTTCGTCTTATGACATGCACAATACGTAAGAGTTTCCCTTCTAATATAGGATGATGATTAATGGTGATGCTGTGTCGTCACGCTCATATGAATGGCGCACTTTTAAAATAATTTTAAGTAGTGGACGCAGTAAAGTGATGAGGAATAATATAATATAGAAACCAATGAGAAACAAAAAAGGGACTATTTCGTCAATCAAATGAAAACAACAATAAGCCGCATGAACATCACAAGGCCTCGGCGACCAAAACCGGCACAAAACAGCAATGATTTGAGCAAGAATTTTACAGGTAAAAATTTTATGTAAAATGAAGGAGGAGATGCGTTACGTCATAGTGGTAAATCTCTTTGTCGGCTCCTTTAACAAGGAAATGGTTCGCTCGAACCACAAACATTTTGCCCACTGTTCCGAAGTTCGGCCTCTGTGTAAATTTCATCCCTTCGATGAAAGGGGCTGCCGTGAAGCAGACACCGTATTAGACAAAGTCTTTGGTGTAAATGAGAGGACCTCAGCTACAGGAACGGAGGAACCTGCATAGAAGAAAGAGATTTGTAGAAATGAGGGGGAGTACGCACGTATCAGAAGATATCAAATCGGTCACCGTTCACAGAGAGAGAGAGAGAGAGAGAGAGCATAATGCTTGCAACGCAACAGTCGACAAAGCAGCATCTACAGTACACAACTCCGACTCTGCACACAAAGCACACGCACACAAAGACGCAGGACGAGAGACAGATTGTTGATGAACAGACAAAAGCATGCAGAGAGGATGATAAATCAGGAGATTCATGAGAAAACGCTGGCGGAACACGGAGAGACGAAGAAGCACACTTGTTATGGAAAGCCAAAGGACGAGGGCAACAATGGCTTCACCTCTGTGGACGCGTCTCGGTGTTGCTTTCTCTCTGAAAGCCTTTGTTTACCGGAGCTCTTGATCTTTTGAGTAACTGGTCTCTAGCGTGATTTTCTCTGAGAACATGGTGCGCATCGTTTACGGGCTATCTGAGCCCATCTGAACACTAAGTTCTAGCGACAACGTAGTTTTGAAGGTCCCGGTCCCATGAGACCAGCACGTGACCACGTTCGAGCCTTCTCCGTTCTATGGACTGCTGACACTGCAGACGCTCCTTGTATCATGCAAATGATCTCATCATCCTTCTGCGAGTATTTATGGTGAACATTAAAGAAGCTTTGAAGAGACGCCGAGTCCTTTTGACCAGAAAGAAAAATAGACCATGCTCTAGGCTACTACTAGATACTTGCTTAACTCGATTACTGGTCCCCACTGAAAAAGAAAAGGGATAATAATAATGAATTTTCTACCATCTACATCCATGATGTCATCATGAATTTTTATATATATTTAATTTAATTTATAAATTATATAAAAATTTAGAGATCGCAACAAATTAAAAGTTTAAGAATGGTGTTGCATATTGAGTTAGAATTCATTATTCCCAAAATTTCTAATCTTTTGCTAAAATAAGTTGCCGTGAAAAATAAAAATTAATTTCAGTCAGTGGTCCACCATTTCCGGCAAAAAGGTCACCGCCTGCTTAAAGCCGAGTCATTTGCCAAGTAAAAGAATCTCGAATCCCTCTTAAAGCACATAATAGCAGCGACGAAAACGGGCAACCTTTTCTTATCGATGTAAAATTCCAGAACTCAAACACAACTCAAAAAGAAACAAAAGGACAAGCTTGATTAATCATCACCCATCCTCTATCGCGAAAGAATAGAAAAAGATTAAAAGTATGGCAGTACCTGCAACGACACCCAGGATACAAATACATAATGGAGATAGGGATGGGACGCTTGTGCTGGTCTCGATGAAGCTCTCACCGAAGAAGAAAACAGAAAATAAAAAAGGAAATAATAAACAAATAGAAATAGAAAACAAAATCGAAAATAGAGAAAAATAAATAAATAAATAAAATTTATAAAAAAAAAAAAAAAGGAGGCCGGGCGGGGAGTTAAAAGACTGGGCTGGGTGGAGTTCATGGGGCTGAAAGTTTTTGGGTTAAGTGAAATAGGTTTAGATTTGGACACTTTCGGACAGGGCCCAAGGGGCGGTCCAAATTTCAGACCTGCACATTCTGACGGGGTTCCCCGACCCGATCCGAGTCCTCATTTTTCAAAATTAAAAATAAAATAAAATTCGGAAAAAATAAAATTCACAGTTTAGGTTTCGATTAAAATTTTTAAAAAATTGAAAATCTTTGGATAAAAAACTGAACTCAAAATTGAACAAGCTCTAAGGGCTTTATAAAATGATTTAAGGATTTTTGGA
Source organism: Eucalyptus virginea (assembly GCA_014182375.1). Lineage (NCBI taxonomy): Eukaryota > Viridiplantae > Streptophyta > Magnoliopsida > Myrtales > Myrtaceae > Eucalyptus > Eucalyptus virginea. Next base: position 58,525,864 of record CM024516.1, on the reverse strand, counting down.
TGTTCTTAGAGACAATTATTAGAATGCTATTTGTGCATTCCGATTTCGATTTTGCTTGATTGCACACTTTTAATATATTGTTATTTTTCTTTTCAATATGGTTAGGATAAATCTTGGATCTCAATGAAAAGATTGCATGGACATGATAAAAACCTTTGGACTCATAATTGGGAAAAATGCTACATGAATACTTTAGTTGACAAATAATCAAATTTAAGTATCGAAATGACAATAGTTGGATAACTAGTGTAATCAAGTTTCCAATACTGGAATCTTTGGTTTGGCAAGAATTAAGATGTCGCTCCCACGTCTCAAATGGTTTTTTTGCTGATCTCAAATGGCTAGTAGCGATTCCTAGAAATACTTAAATTGTTAAGAATATAAAAGACATCCTATGCCACGTGAAGTATGGGCTGAGAGAGCCCGTGCTCTTGACTGATGAATCTTTTGATGGTTGAAAAGATAATGTATTTAGACTGTCTTTTCAATGATTATTAGAATGGTCTATTGAGCAAATAACTCTAGAACAAATGGTTTGTTGGAATTTCCAATTATGGGTCTAAAATCACTTTTTGTTAGGTAATTTTTCAAAGTTAACGTTACATTTTGAAACATTGAATTGAAATAACATCGTGTGCCCAAAGCTCTCAAAATGGAAGAGTTTTTCGAAAGCAGATTCTTGTTTTAATGCATAAAATTTTCAGGATTGAAGTCGCAGCTTTGAAGGAAAATTCCTCGAATTTTGACAGGTGGAACTTATTTGGTTTGTAAAATCCTATGGGCCTTTAATTGACAGATCACGGAGGGAGCTCTCAACGATGTTTTCTCTTAAGAGTGAAACAGCAGCAAAACACTTAACCCTGGTAAGCGGGGACTCGAGGGCAATGTATTGATGCCCCGCTTTCAATATAAGAGAGCCTGTTGAGAGATCAATTTTTCATTAGTATATTGACATTTGTCTTTCTTTCCCAAGTTACTCGTGACGGCTTATCCTTAGGAACCTCATGCCATGGAAGGAAATGGACACTTCTCTGAAACCAAGATAGAAAATTTGGGTCCTCTACATCTGTCGATCTTTCAGATTCCTTTCTGGATTGTATTTTGTCCCCAAGTTATGACATTCTGCACCTGAATCTGGTCAGCTAGAGAGCTTTGACACTTGCACGGAGGTAAAGGAAGTCATCATTAGAAACGAGAATTCCAAACCTGAAATCCCGAAGTGTTGCAGCTTTAATGCAAGGATGTTGCAGTCCCCCCGTGACACAAATGTCAATTGCCTGGACAATTGTCACCTGTAAAAGATTTGACCAATGCAGATCTACCAAAGTAAGTCATGGAAAAGCGGTGATTCTTTCCAACCGCACCTTCAAAATAATTCTCAAACTTGCAATTCAGCATTGTAAAATGAGGTAATTCTTTGTTCTTTGATTATGTGATGAGGTAAAAGAGTTTTTAAAATAAAATTGAAGGGTGAGAAATTAAAATTACAATGGTTTAGGACCTAATTAGACAGACAAACAAACAATGGAGGGTCTCGTGGTCTTTATGGCTAGGAGTGATAGCTGTTAATTTGAGTCTACTGATGAATAATTATGCAAAGTTCTTGTGGGCTAATGTTTTAGTTGAGAAAGTACAAAACAAGGTACAAGTCGATTTGTTGTGAAAATACTCTTATTTAACTCGTATAGTAAGGCCGCTCTTGTTTAAGCTGAAAAGGATGAAGAGAAATGGGACTCAACTTCTACCTGTGTAAAGGACAACTTCACACACGGAAACATTCTAGCCCACAATGAAGCTTTATCATGCCGCTTTGATTATCTTGAGGGATGATTTCTTGGAATATCCTAGAGTCGGCAGATTCGACATTTTTAATGTTAGTATAAAAATCATCCCTATCAATCAATGCTAAAAGGCTGTCATTTTAAGCCTAACCTTATCACCCGGCTATCGAATTTCTCCGGCCGAAGCCACTAAAAGCTTGATCATCATCACTTCACAATCCGAGATTTGGATATCTAGTTTCCTCCACTTCCTTCCCTTTCTAGCTTGGAAAGAAACCATGCAAGTGCTCATCCTCTCGAGCTCCCTGTTCCTGTTTCTCTTCTTGTCTCTTGCCAAACTTTGGTACAAGTTATGGTGGAAACCGCACAGGATACAGAGAGCAGGGAATCAAAGGTCCCCCTTACAAGTTCGTCCACGGAAGCAACAAGGAATCATTCAAGATGATCACGCAGGTCAGGGACATACCGATGAATAATTTCCCTCATGACATATTCCCCAAGATTCAGCCTGAAATATACACATGGACTAACGCATATGGTAAATGAATTAAGTCCTACATTTTAGTTTCAATTTTATGCTCTACTTAATGTCCCTAATGAAAACCGCTGTGGGATGATCTAACCTTAAATTGTTTATTGGATCTTTTGTGACTTTTGTAGGGAGAAATTACTTAAGTTGGCATGGGACTCAAGCTCAGCTGGTCATTACAGAACCAGAACTAATCAAAGAGGTATTAGTTAATAGAGACAAAACGTATCCAAAAACACCAGCTACGGACTTCGTTAAGAAGCTTTTAGGGGATGGGCTTGTGACCACAAACAACAAAGAAAAATGGGCAAAATAGCGTAAACTTGCTAATCATGCTTTCCACAGGGAAGCTTGAAGGTAATTAAGCTTTGATAGTAAATTGCTCCAAGCTCATTACTTCAACAATCTCAATCTTAATAAAATTTCATGCAATTAATAAGCGCTGAATGCACATTTTGAGATCGAATTAATGTAAGGCCTAGGTGACCGAGCAACGCGTGGGCGAGCAAATGGGCAAGAGAGGCGTGTCCACGAGAAAGAAAGAGGGCGACGGTGAGGTCAAGAGAATGAAGGAGGAAGAGGAGGTGGTGTGGAAATGAGGGGGGAAATTCCTCAATTTATAGGCAAACCCTTCACGATTAGAAGGTGGCAAGCTAAAGAGAAGGTGGCAAGTTTAGTTTCTAGGGACAACACTTGCTCATCTTTCCATTGGTCCACCTAAGAGATTGAGTCATCATGGAATAATTACATGTAATTATTATGGGGACACCTAAGCCAATGACTAAGCCTTCCTCATTTAATGTTTGGATTTTGAGTAATCATTAGGTTAGATATGTTCATATCACAAACTTGCTCTCCAAGTTTTTAAGTTATGAGGCATTATGGCCTATTCCTTTAAGGGACACCTCAACTTGGCATTGAAAAACTAGAGTCCAAAGATATTTAATGCATCATCATCCTATTCCAAGAAGACTCTAGATTAGTTTGCTCCTCAAGTTGGGCGTGCAGCCCCTTACCTCCAAGTCGGGCGAGTGACTCTCTTATCCTAGGGTGAAAAATAGTTTCAAGCAATTTCCGAAAATCAGTATCATTACCCTATCAAACGGGCTTGAAAAATTATGAAATTTTAATATGTTGTAGGGAAGATATTAATTAAAAACTTTTATGAGAAACCCTAGCAAAATTCGTTTTGTGGAAAGAGAACCAGATCACTGAACATAACCTAATAATTCATCCATTGAACATATTCAACGGTTAGAGAGAAAGACCTATTTCAAAATTCAAATATTTATAAAACTGTTTGAAATTTTAATATGTTGTAGATATGAATGTCATTTAAAAATTTTGTGAAGCAAGTACATCTAAATTTGAAAGGAAAAAAAATTATAAAAATTTGAGAAAATAATCTGGTCACTGTTTTTACTACACTGAGTGTCACGCCCCGAACCTCGAGCGCGCCAACATCCCACCATGGTCATGCAAATGCGACATTCCCAGGTAGTGTCGCCGACCTCATTCATTTATTATTGCACAAGCGGAACGTATTACAAAACCCCTGACAATGAAATACGGGATAGAAAAGCAGGAAGCAAAACCACAACATAACACTTTCATGATTCAACAGAATTACAAACAGAGGTCTACGGCCAAAAGTCTACAAAAGACCGGCTCTCAAAAAGGAACTATCCTACGACCTACAAGTCGAACACGCTCTCCAATCCCTATGACTTCACCTCTGCAACTCCTCGAGGCCAACCAAAGCTATCTACCCGCTCTGTCCACCAGGGACCTGAAATTTTAATTCCACAATCGGGATGAGACATTGTCTCAGCAAGTTCAATCCCCTAAACCCCTATTAGAAGGAAAATACGCCCCGAGTGGCCTAGCCACAACATCAAGAAGACTTACCTCGCATTAGTCTTCATCTGCAGGTTAGCATAGTTTATATAATTCAACCACGTGCAATTATGATAACCAAACAACTATGGCACAATCACATTATCAGAACAATTCAACCACTTGGATCGTCTCAGCGATCAATCGACTCGGCCGATTACATGTCATTCTAGCAAATCAATCGCTGCTTCTAATCACTACCCTAAAGGAAGGTTTAACAATTAATAGCAATCACGGCCCCACTCGGCACGACCTTTAATTAGGTGGTAGATCTCGGCCCGATGGGCACGACCTCTAATAGGTGGTAAATCACGGCCCCGCTGGGCTCGACCTTTATCAGGTGGCGAATCACGGCCCGATTGGGCACGACCTTTATCAGGTGGCGAATCACGGCCTCACTGGGCACGACCTCTAATAGGTGGTTAATCACGGCCCCACTGGGCACGACTTCTAATAGGTGGTAAATCACGGCCCGGTTGGGTGCGACCTTTATCAGGTGGCGAATCATGGCCCGATTGGGCGTGACCTTTATTAGGTGGCGAATTACGGCCCCACTGGGCACGACTTCTAATAGGTGGTTAATCACGGCCCTACTGGGCACGACCTCTAATAGGTGATAAATCACGGCCCAGTTGGGCGCGACCTTTATCAGGTGGCGAATCACGGCCCGATTGGGCGTGACCTTTATCAGGTAGCGAATCACGGCCCCACTAGGCACGACCTCTAATAGGTGGTTAATCATGGCCAATCTCCCATCAATTTCGACACTTGGGATTTTATAAAGAACCCCTATTTATCACAATCACACTCAATTTGCCATAATCAATCATCAATTTTAAATTCTAAGTACACAGTAGTGATCAGCACGAAATTCTGAGAAAATAAAGTCCCAAAATAATTTTCGGAATTTATTAAATAATTAAATTTATTCTGAAAATTAATTAAATAATAATATCCATATATTTCACGATCCACACTCAATTTATAATATCCAATCATCAATTTCAAAATCTGACTACACCGCAGCCGATCAACACGAAATTCGAGAAAATAGGATCCCGACGAAATTTTCGAATTTAATAAATAATTAAATTTATTCCGAAATTATACAATTTCAAATAAATATATATTATTAAATTATTTAATAATTTCGGAATACTTAAATAAATCAAAAATAAATTCCTTTAAGTCACATCAAGGTTTATATTAATATAAACATTCACTTAACCTTAAATGAAACACACTTTAAGTTAATTAAGCACCCTAATATAATCTACACTTAAATAAATTAAACTAACCACCTAATAACACTTAACATAAACTAAGCACACCTAAAGCATCATTAACCCTTTAATCAAGGTTTAGTGAGCTAAACTCATCGGATTAGCAAGCCGAGCATACCAAAACGACAGGATCGACGCGAGGATCAACTTTCCTCAAAGCGGGCCAAGCATCCGGGGTCGGGAAGCTAGCCAAAACGGGCCAAGACCAGGCTTCCATACCCATTTTTCTTGGCTGCTGGTTGCAGTCGGACGGAGGTGGCTCGGCGGTTGATTGGGCGTGAAACCGGCGAAGAATGGGCGGTGGTGACTCGCACGAGCTCCCGACGAGTTGGACGGTGGTTCACGGCGGCGATGGAGACTCCGACGAAGATGAACAGTGGCTGGGACAGCTTGGTCGATGGGATGGAGGCTCGGGCGAACGAAGGGGAAGCGGCGAAGGGGCGGCGTGGCGTGCGCGCGGGCATGCGGACGAACGGCGACCGTGACGACTCCGGCGATGGCGACGAACGGTGGACGACGAGCAATGAAGGAGGCAGACGAAGGATGCTGGTTCGAACGGTAGCTCCCCCTCTCCTCTTTCTCTCTCTTCCCAAGCTTGAAGATGATGTTGATGGGTGCCTTTTTGAGATTTAATCTCCACCCTCCACTTGTCAACATCCTAGCCACTTTTTCCCCCACACCATGACATCACCAAGTGATGTCATACTTCACTAACTCAATCCTCCACAACCTCTTCCAATGGGTGTAAATTTCATTTTTTGCTGGGGCATAAAATCTTGTACATTAATTTCTTCAATTCCATTCAATTCTCTTCCAATTGAGTCCAATTGAAGTCCATAAAATTAATCCAATGTCACCATACTTCAATTCACATAATCACTTGACCATAGAACACTCTTAGGCTGCGTTTGGTCGATCGGATAAAAATCAGGATATGATATATTTTATCATATCCCGTGTTTGGCAGCTGTCTAGGATAGGATAAGGTCGGATATAGACAGGATATAAACCGGATAAAAAAATCCGATGGGGGGGTGGGATAAGGTCGGATAGGATTTCTTTTATCCGAAACATAAAACCCTACGCTTTTTTTCTTTCTCCGTTGTTCACCCACAGACGACTCTCTGTTTCCAAAGTATCAACGTTGAAGCCTTCTCCTTAATAGCTCTCCGATTCTCATCGAAATTTTACGAAAGCGACGAATTTTCAAAGGTAAATAATCATTCTCTCTCTCTAACGTTGATTTCTAAAGTAGTTGTGCTTGTCTTATTCTGCTTATATCGGTGCTTGATTTTGACTTGTTGTGATTCTGTTGCTCTTTTTTTGAATGTCCAAGTGAGTCCCGACGAGTGGAAGAATTATTGAGTCTTTCGGTATGGTGCATGATTCTTTAAGGGATGTGGAGAGTGGCTGGGGTTTGGTTTCTGGGTCCAATTTTAGTTGAAAGGTTTCATCTTTGTCGTCAGGGGATCGTGCTAAATCGCCGTGCAATCCGAATCTTTTTCAAATTGTCTTTGTTACTTAAGTCTAATCGTTTTTCAACTTGTCTTTGGTTGCAATCCAAAAGGTTTCAATTTTAGTTGAAAGGTTTCATCTTTGTCGTCAGGGTTTGGTTTCTGGGTCCAATTGGTCTGTTTCTTGTTTTCCCTCCATGCCCAAGTGAGTCCCAATATTATTGAGTCTTTTGGTATGGAAGTAACGTGATTCTGGGATATGGAGAGTGGTTGGGGTTTTGGTTTATGGGTTCAATTTTGGTTTAAAAGCTTCATCTTTGCTGTCACAGGATTGTGCTAAATCAGTGCAATATGAATCTTTTCTTAGCTTCTCTTTGTTCGTTAAATCTAATCTTGGCAAATTGGTGTCGAAGTAGTGTAAGTTGAGGCTAGGCATCCTCTGTTGTGCAAATAAAGTCTAGTGCTAGTTTGATTGATGTTGTGTGGTGTGAGTTTGGTTTTGAGCACAAATTGTTACCTATGTATATGTAGTCAGTTCCTATTTTTAATGGGTCGTGATCCGTTGGGACCATATTGTATGTAGGCAATAGGATTATTATTTGTTTATTACCAAAGAGATATCTGAATTTGAGCCAATTTCATAGGCAGATGGGAGCATCTCATTTTACTTAGTTGATTCGATATAATCCTGATTGGAAATCTAGTCAGGAAAGGGGCAAATACCCAAAACAAAGAAGCTTAGAATATTTCTTAATAGATCAAAAACCTAGTCTAGCATATTTCAATGCTCGAAGTCTCTAATCTATTAATTTGTACTTGTCTAATGTTATTTTTTTCTCATTAGAAATGGATCACAATGATAGAGAGGAAATTTTCACCATTCTTATATTAGAGGAAATGAGCCTCCAAATGTTGCTTTTGTGTATGATGTATATGCTAGTAGTGTCCACTGCCGAAAGGCATTATCGCAAGCATGTATTGAAGGATCGGACATTTATTAGAATCCAAGCTCGTTTAGATCACCTTGACCGCCTCATTAAGAGCAATGACTTGAATTGTGTGGAACAACTTAGGATGGATAGACGTACATTTACTCTACTATGCGAGTTGGCACGTACAATTGGTGGGTTAAAAGAAGATGGACTTGTAACTATAGAAGAACAAATGGCCATGTTTCTACATATACTTGCCCATCACGTGAAAAATCTAGTCATCAAGTTCAAATTTATGAGGTCTGAGGAGACAATAAGTAGGTATTTAACTTAGTTTTAAATGCGGTGATAAGAATGCATAGTGTGCTTCTTGTCTCACCTGAACCAGTTCCAGAGGAATGTGTCGACGAGAGATGGAAGTGGTTTAAGGTATGTTTGTTATGCTCTTTAATGGACTAATTTAATACTTTAAAGAGAATGTTATTTTATTAATTTTATGTTTCTAGGGTTGCTTAGGAGCATTAGATGGCACATTTATAAGGGTAGGTGTTCCAGAGGTTTATAAACCGAGGTACCGAAATAGAAAGGGTGAGATTGCATCCAATGTATTAGGAGTTTGCTCACATGACATGAGATTTGTTTATGTTTTACCTGGATGGGAAGGCTCAGCAGCGGATTCTAGAGTACTTCGAGATGCTATAGTTAAACCCAATGGTTTAAAGATCCCCGTTGGTAAGATAAGCCTTTATCAATATATTGCATTCTATGTATTGTAGGTTTTAAAGGTTCTAAGATAATTAATAATATCATCATTTGTTATTAGGTAATTATTATCTTGTAGATGCTAGATACACAAATGGGGAGGGCTTTCTTGCTCCTTATAGAGGTACTCGATACCATCTATCTGAGTGGACAGAAGGTCGTACACCAAATTCACCTGAGGAGTACTTCAACTTGAAGCATTCTCAAGCTAGAAATGTCATAGAAAGATGCTTCGGTCTACTTAAGTTACGGTGGGCTATTCTTAGGAATCCATCTTTTTATCCAATTAGAACGCAAGGTCAAATAATCATAGCTTGTTGCCTTCTGCGCAACTTGATAAGAAGAGAAATGGCTATTGATCCAATCGAGGCACAATTAGATGAAGTTGCTACCACTACGAAGATGTGGAAACAATTGATGTTGTCGAGCCGTCGGATCATTGGGCAACATGGAGGCAAAATTTGGCAGTACAAATGTTTAATGAGTGGAATGCAAGTCGAGGACATGGAGGAGTTGTATGATTTTATATTATTTAAAAAAATCATTTGTTTTCCATTGTTGCAAAACTTGCGTTATAAGATGTTTTTTTTTTTTTTCCATTTCTATTAGACATGTGTAATATGGTGCTGGTTTGTCATTATTGAGACATATTTCCTATATAATGTTTGAATTATGACTTTATCATTTTAAATTTGAAGTACTATGCTCTGTCTATCATTAAATTTTCAGAGATCATTCGTTAACGTGATTAATTGTCATTGCATGCTCGTGACAGCTGGAAAAAAAAAAAGCGAATGAACTTTGGACTTTATGCTTTGTTCTAGTTGGGCATTTGTTTGATTCGGTATTGGACCTGTAACAAAATGGAAACAAATGAAAAACTTGTAACAGAGAAAAAAGAATTCATGTTTCAAAGTGAATATATTGAAATTGAGCTTATTCTTGAAGGGGTATCCAAAAGATTATTTCAAAGGAACGAAAAGATTATTACGATGCGTAATCATGAAATTCGATGAGAATTTATTAATTTGAAAATGATATATTGTTTTGGATGATTTTGTGAATATTAAACCTGCAAATTTGTACTTGCCTAATGTTATTGTTTTTAAAATATCCGAATTTAAATCCGTAGTTCACCAAACGATAGATTGGATAAGATATGAGGATATTCGACTTTAAATCCGTAGTTCACCAAACAGTAGATTGGATAGGATATGGGGATATCCGACTTTAAATCCGTAGTTCACCAAACAGTTGATGGGATATGAAGAAATCCATGGATTTCTTATCCGATCCTATCCAGTCCTATCTCATTTAAAAATTCGGACGACCAAACGCAACATTAGATCTCAAAAGCACGACCAAAAGCGGGCCTACTAATTTCTCAAGCCAAATTAGCCATTCTCTGATTTAATTGCTGAAAAATTCTAACTACATGAAAAATCTTTTGAAGATGAGTCAATATTCCTAAAATGATTTGTGACACACCCAGACTTCCAATTTCTGAATTCGATCTCAATTCCACGGTTAATTTCACTTTGGCACGATACTAGCGTGGCCCAACCTACCGAGTAGCCTTTAGAAATTTTCATGTATTTGACCTCGTGATTGATTATCTCAAGCCACAATTTACATCTTTGAAACATTGGCGACTTTCGGTTGTCGGGGTAATCTCAAGGTTTCAAATACGAACACAGGGTACCCAATCGACAAAAAAGTCGGTCCAGTATCGATCGACAAGAATTGTGCAATCTGGTGGAATCACCCACACCTGATCATATGCCTCTGTCAAGTCAACCTATCTCCGATCTCTAATCAATTTTTAATTGTGCCGTAATGACCCTTGCAGATTAGCTCGGTCGAAAGGTCGTTTTCTAGTCAAATTCTCGAGTCGATACATTAGAATTTCTTAACCCGCTTCACCCGATGTAATTGGTTTTCACATGAGTGGCAGGCTCAAGGAAAAGAACTATATGCGTGCCAATGAAATGCCCGTCTCAATTTATTGAAAATAGAATTGGAAAATCGGGATGTCATACAGAACATATTCAAGATGGTAAATGATTGGGCCTTCGTCTCAACCATATCACTTTAGAAAAATCTGAAATTTAAGTATGTTGTAGGCCAAGATGTTTTGAACAACTTTTGTGAAGGAAATTTCTCCAAATTTGAACCACAAAGAGCTCTTCTAAAAGTGGAAAGCAGGAAAGGTCCAGTAGTTTCGAAAACGAGAAGTCAAAACCTAAAAGAGCAAAGGCGGCAAGTCTATAAAGGAAAAGTGGCACCCTTCTTGGCTTGTAAGGTCACTTGCCATTATTCTCTTAGATCTCGAGTCATCCTCCCTTAATTAATCACTTAGGACACATAAGCCTTTACATTCATTATCTTCATTTATTGCATTCACACTCACCCACACTCATTTACACTCATTTCTAGGAAGATTTGGCCTGGGTGTCTCCTCATTAATGAGTCAAAGTCCAAGTTTCAAACTTGTCTTCCAAGGCAAGAACTTTTCATGCCAAGTGTCCACCCTTAGTCAATGTGCATTAATTAACTACAAGCCAAAGGCATTGAATATACGTTAAGAAAATATCTACATTTTGAAGGCCTCGTCATTGGGTATGGATTAATTGAGCTTGATCACGATCGATAACCTTATTTGGCCTAAGGTTTATACCTAAGCCATGCCCAAACAAAGTTAGACGCAACTTGGCTTGATTGGCCAAACCGAGTTCGAAATCCCCTTTATCGAGAAAAGGAGTCGCGGCTAGGTTTGCTGGCTAAGTCCTAGCCTAGTTGGTCAGTCCTCTGATCGGTTCATGGGCTAGCCCATGAGTCAGTTCTAATTGGTTGGTCCTGTGGTCAATCCTTGAGCTAGTCGACCAGTCTTGTAGCCGATCTTGTGACTAGTATAGCGTGCTGCACCATGAATCTTGGTCAGTCCGAAATTAAACCACGTTGAGTTCATTCGGTCCATGGTCGATTATCGGTTGTTATGTAATCATGTGGAATTGATTGATTCTTACCAACTCACGATCGCATGGGATTAATTCATGGTCGTCCACGGCCAGTTCAACGACCATGCGAAATCATTCACAATCGGTGCATTGACTAGGCGAAATCAAGTCATGATCGACCGTTGATTTGTGATGGTATGTGATTGTCTCACGACTAATTCTTATGATCGAATAACCTTTCTATAGTTGAATACTCTATAATTGAACATTTGGTTACTGATCCTGAATGGCCAATTGACTCATGACAGGCCTTCGGGCCCGGCTCATGGCCAAGTCTTGCCCTTGATATACCGGGCTTTGGCCTACTAGTCGGGGCCAAAATAGGGAATGAAGACCTTGACTTCGATGGCATTGCCAATTTAAGGACAGTACAATGAACTGATCTTTGTCTCGAATGATTTGGTAGACTAGAAATGATCCTCCTAACAACATATTGGCATGCATGATTGTTTAAGTCCAAAACTCAAACTCATTGATACTCTATATTACTAGAATTATACCATTTGCAACTCTGTTTGAGGAACACCCTTGTAAGTAAACGTTGATGATCAACCATTAGTAATTGTAAAAATTTGTCGGTAAAAATAAGTAAATAAAGGCTAGTAAGTTTTTACGTAACTTGCCAGCACTTTTAAGAAATTATCGACTTGGTTTGTAGGTTGCGAATTACCAATAGTGTATTACTTTACCAATTTTTTGATCTACCTGGATTGATTTTTTACTTTTACTCTTTACTAAAATAATCTAAATCTTGCACCTCAACATATTGCCTGTTTAAATTCAAAACCCTTAGAACTTTCATGACACCCAAATGTTGACATGTAGAATCAATACATAATTTTAAAAATTCTCCAAATTTGAACAATACTTTAAATTTTTGGCGGGAAAGTAAAATAATATATATAAACAGGTCCTTTAGTTGCATAACCTACCAACGCTTTGAACTGTCTTTACATATCATTTCTTTTGGAGCAAGTGGATCATTACTGATGTAAAGGGGGAGCTTCAGGTAAGCACTCCAATTAAGGTTGGTGATTTCTAAAAATATTTGTAAATTTAATAGGTTGATAAGTAAGGTAAATAGAAATTTGTAACTCAGTAGTTAAATTGGTAAATTCTTTAAAAAAAAAAAGATTAAATAAATGCAGGTAAACAACTTAAATGAGATTTAGTAAATTAAATTGGTAATCCAATGGGTGAAAATGGCAAGTTACACAAATAAAATTGGTAACTTTATGTAAGACTTGATAATTATAAGGCGTTTTAAAGAAAGACAAATAATAGTTGGTAAACAATAACATAAATTCAAATGAGAGTTAGTAATCCAAGACTAGTTTGTAATTTTTTTTTTTTTTTTGGTCGGTAAGACTAGTTTGTAATTTAATCATAATTAATTGATGGGTCACTTAAATTAAAATTGATGAATTCATATAGAAATTGAAAGGTTAAAAGAATTAGCAAGAAAGGCAAATAAAATTTAGTTAAATGTAAGAAATGTTGATGAGTCGATAAAAGTGTCGTAAATTACCAACAAAGTCATTGGGAAATTACGTGACCAATGTCTCACAACAGTTTTTTGACACTTGACAACTCTTTCGTATCTTGGACTAGGGGTGAGCGGTTCCCGGTTCCGGTTCGGTTCAAATGGGAACTGGAACCTACCTCGGGTGCGGGTTCCTCATTTTTGGAATGCGGAACCTCCCATCAGAACCAGAACACGGAACTACCCCCGTCACGTGGTTAGGGCCTGGGTTCCAAGTTCCAACAGGTTCTTTTTTTTTTTTTCATTTTCAGATTTAAACTATAACGAAGAAGGAAAGAAACAGATCAAAGCTTTCATAAGTTGGATGATGACACTGTGAAAGACTGTGATATATTGATCAACATTCCACACCTCACAACATCAGTTGAAACACTGTTTAGAAATGGATGGAAGCATCTATGAAACAATGACAGGAAATCGCACCTGAAATAGACATGGTATATGGACAGGATAGGAAATCGCACCTGAAATTCACACACTCGCACACAGAGAGCTCAACAATTCCTACAAATATAACCTCTGACCCCTCCAAAGATATACATGCACCCAACCATAAGGGTTTATCAACATTAGATGCACAGAGGAATTTATATCACAAAGAGGGGCACTCTAAAAGATACCTCCTCAATGTCTGATTTTTCAGCAGTTTTCTGAACTCGTTTTTCAAGTTCCATCAGCTCATTCCTCAGAAGTTCAAAACGCTGAATTCCACTTGTTTCAGTTTCGTCCATGCCCATCTTTGGAGTGATTTCCTGGATTTCTTCCCTGTCCTGCAGCGTACAACAATGAATTTGGGTGGTTTAGAGTCAATAAATCTGTTCATTCTTGATGACACGAGATGATTACACCCAAGATCTGAGAAAACTCATGAGACTAACACAACAAATATATTGTACAATGAAACGTGGATTCTCTATCAGAGGTCGGTGCATTCAGAATCAGCCACAGTCCTTCTCTACAGACACTCCTCATAACCATAATGGCAGAGCAACTAATTCTCCCTAACCATAAAACTTTGCATTCAGCGAGAACAAAATTGGAACACCATCCCATCAGCCATAACACGATGATAACAAGAATCACCCAGAAAGAGAATAACCCAACCACAACTCAATCGACTCTAGAACTGGGTTCCCAAAATTCGAGAGAAAAACGCAAAATTTTTTCACCTCCAGAATTCTTCGACGGTAGAGAAAGTTTAGATCGGGCGCATGGAGGCACACCAAGCCATCTGCTTCCAGTCCACGAGTGCTCGAGCGGATGCGCCTGGTCCGCCTTGGGCTCCTCCTTCGCTGACTGCACGGCCAAGTCCTCTTGGCCCGCAATCTCTCCCTTCTCCAGCTATGGGTCGCCGCTGCCTGCAACGCCCTTCGAATTAGGGTTAGGGTTCGCGGCGACGGGGTTCTTCTGGTCATCGGCGGTCGCAGCCGCCGCCGCTGCCACAGATTTCACCGTCTCTTCCACCACCATGTTTTTTTCTCAGGAAAGTTTTGCAGCTCTCTCTCTCTCTCTCTCTCGCTATTTCTGTTGCATTCGCATCTGAAATCAAGGGCGGGGCGAGCGCGGGACGACCGGCGTCCGGCGGCGGCTGAGAGGCGAGGCGAGGGAGGGGTGACGGTGTCGAGGGAGGGAAGGGCGAGGCGAGTGCGGGGCGACTGGCGTCCAATGGCGTTCGGCGGCGGCGTCAAGGGTTAGAAGCGTCCGGCGGCGGCATCAAGGGCAAGTAACGTCCGGCGGTGGCATTGAGGGCGAGCAGCGTCGGCAACGGGCAGAGGCAGAGGACGGGAGAGACTGAGAGAACTATGAAAGTGTGAAATGAACTGAAGGTTTGATTTGGGGCTTTTGGTGCCTTAACCGGTTCCGGTTCCGGGAACCCGGTTCCGGTTCCTTTCCCAGAACCGGGAACCGGAACCGGCGGTTCCTAAAGAACCGGGAACGAAACCAGGTCCCTTAGAACCGGGAACCGAACCGGACCCTCCGGTTCGGTTCTCCTGTTCCCGGTTCTACCCGGAACCGTGCTCACCCTAATACTGACTAAAGGACAGGAAAGAATTGTTCTATTGGGAACGAAACAATGAAATAGTCATTCTAAATTCTGAGTAGTACGTGTTGTCAAGTAATGTCTTCTCGTGCGTGCAGATCAGCATGATCATGAACGAAGCGCTCCGATTATATCCTCCTGGGATTGGGTTTACTCGAAAAGTCGACCAGGAACTTAGGCTAGGGAAACTTGTTCTTCCTCCTAACATTCAAGTTTACGTAGCTAACCTCAAGCTTCAGCACAACCCTGAAATCTGAGGAGAAGTTGTGCACCTCTTCAGACCGGACCGATTCTCGGAAGGCATCCTTAAAGCTACTAACAACAACTCAATCGCGTTCCTTCCCTTTGGTTTCGGGCCTCGAATGGGCGTGGGAATGAACTTCGTGATGAACGAGATGAAAATCGTCCTTTCGATGATTCTGCAGCGCTACGCTTTCAAACTGTCTCCTGGGTACATCCACAGTCCAGTTGAAATCGTCACGACTCGCCCTCTGCACAGACTTCAAGTTGTATTTCATCCCCTGTAGCTTGTTAATCAGCATATATGTCCCAGTTAATGCTGAGATAACAACGTGCAGAGACTACTTTTAATGCCTTCATGAGCTTGTGGGTTCTAGTTTCATGAAAAACCTATTGAAGTTTTATTTAATTCAAAGATGTGTTTTGGGTCACAATTGGGTCGGATTGACCTACGTTTAACTTGACAAATTAGACGAGCTGTGTTTTGGATCAGGTATGTATTCATTAGATGTCCGTTCCAAGTTTCTTGAAATATAATTATCTAATGGACCGCATACAATTGACCAATTTATGTTTTGATCCTGATGGATCTAACAACCGGTCAAGTCATTCATCAAGTCCTATCAGATTGGTGGTTCGATCCCCTTGAGGTACCCTCTGAGTTGACCAACTATGCGGCGGCTAGGCTACCTTTATATGGGTGTGGTGATAAAGCAACGGAAACAGAAGGCCAAATTTGTTTTTGGATCTGCCATTAAAGATTGTGTGGTTAGGACTTTTCGAACTAAGCAAGAAAAGATGAAAGCGAGTGATACATGGTCTTGGTGTTTTCCTCGTCACGTCGATGTCATCCCCCGTGCTCACGATTGTGTCCTCTTTATACGTTGGCCCTTGAATTTTTCATCGATCTTTGTCGCGTCTTGTAAGCGAGATTATTTGCTAAGAAACAGTTCCAGTGTCGAGAAGACGGCCAAGACAACTTGTGTCATGTAACGCTGGTCAAAATGAAAAACGAATCGAGACCCGTGTCTCTAATTGAAAAGTTCGACGAATTCTCTATTCATCGAAGTCTCAGTAAGGTTTGGCTTTGGAAAGGGCTTTTCGACAGATTGCGCACATTCGAGGCGCCATCCTGCCGTGGCTTGAGGAGAACCGGGTGCATGCACAACTTGTTCATCACGATTTGGATTGATTTTAATAATTCTAGATCGGCAAGGAAGTCACGGATGACGTTAATCAGTTCGTCCCTATCGTACGTTTCCTCCTGAAATGGAGCCAAAATGTCAAAGGTGGACCGAAAGAACTTTCCCGACATTTTCCCCAACAAAGGTTGTTTAATCTTGATCGTGGCGCCGTCCGGCTCATAGAATCCTCCGAAAGACACAATAAATAATTTCCAAATCAATCGAACTTTTTCATTTCATAAGA